>VOQJ01032052.1:5037-18946 GCA_015052665.1 Apistogramma diplotaenia
GGCAATTACTGTGGTAAAAACAATATTACCACCCACCGGAACGGCGTCCAAAAGTGGGACGAAAAACAAAAACAAAAAAAAAAACCCCACAAACAGAATTTTCCCTCTAATGAAGCAGAGCTTCACTCGCACCTTTTTATTTCTTTGTGTTCAGAGAGAAAGCGAGAAAAAAAGAGATCAATCACACCTTTTGCAACTTTGCCTTGAATAACTTTTACCCCCCTCCCATCGACTCCCATCTGTAGTCAAAGTGAGGTCTGCTGTGAGTTATGTCAGATGGAGCGATTACCAGAGAGGGGGCCAGGAGGATAATGAGTAACAGATGTAGGTCGCTCGCTCTTGTTCTCATTCATCCACTCGTTCTCGCCTTCCTTTCATCTCTCACTTTTTTCTTTCCCTTTCTCTGCTTTGCTCCCTCTCAACAACCTCTGTGTTTTACCTTTTCTCATCCGTTCTGCCTCCCCCTGACTTTCTCATCTTCATCCCTCGCTCCCTCCCTCCCCGTCTCCCTCTGGCCACCCACAGCTGTCCGGTACAAGGTGCTGGCGAACACTCCCTGGAGCGGAGGTGCACTTGTTCTTTCCCGCTGCTAAATAGCACGCATCAATCACGCAGGTGTCTCCCTACCAGCGGCGGGAGGCATCTTAATGCATTGCACATGCAGCCAGAGTCGATCCATCAGCAGACGGGCAATGTTAATGTGGGACGGGAGCCAGGTTTTATGCATCTGCAGTCCACTCTGTCATTCTAACATCGCTGCAAAGACACGCGTTCGCCACTCGGGGTGCGCTCACACCGAGCACGCCTCGAGTCTTTCATACTTTGTTTCAAGTTTGTTTGGCCAGGTGAGAACAAGAACATCGCAGCACCCAGACGCCCGAAAATGTGGATCTTTCTCCTCTTCCAAGCAAACTGCAGTGAGGTTTGTTAGTAGTGAAAACAATCTGGAACAACAGGAAACAACCCCGAAACACAGGGGATTAAGGGTGTCAGGACACACACATACTGGATTGTTTCTCCATGTGTTCCAACGCCAGACAATGTAAAACATATTTGTTGGGAAACCAAAGCCTCTTTCTAGCAAACAAGAGACTCTACAGTGCGCCACGCCTCCTGTGAAATAAGGCTCAGATGTGAAGGAAACGAATCTAGATAAGATTTATCTTCTTATACATGTCAGGTACTGACTATTCAAATTAAACACATCTTAATGGTTAGTTGTGAGCTAAAACCTGAGGTTGGATAATATCATTAATATCAGGAATATACTAAGAAAAAAGAACTTGCAGTGTGAAAGTACAGGTGGTGTTAACTTCCACACACACTGACACAGATTCTCATCATGTATGGCCACATGGCTACCTCTGTGCCTGAAAAATGACGTGATGAACTGTACAGGCCATCTAGTGACCACTTGAGGTGGTGCCCAGTCAGTTAGCGGATGGTTGCCGGCTGCTAAGAGGGTGCTGCATCTAAAACCTCTTTAGGATTGTTTTGATCACATGGAGGTTGCATGGATGACCCCCACTTTGTCTGCAAACACTTGCTAACTAACCAGCTAGCAACAGTGACACTTGGGGAGGAAAAGTGCAATGCAAACGGGAAACGGAGAACACTCGCCTTCAAAATAGAGGCTGTGCATTTAAGCTGAAACTGAGAAAAGGAGCAACTTTTACTCTGAAGGTAAATATTCTCCAGTTTGCATCACATCTTTTTGAGTTTTACTGCAGCTTGGAGAGCAGTTGGCAAGTGTTTGCAGACCAGCTGGTGTCTTCCAAACTACAGGTGACCAAATCCAATCTGTTGGCGACTAAAGCAACCACAAGGGGGTTTTTGGTGCAGCACCGTGTACTTCATAATAAGCAGTTTCAACACCCACCTGTTTGCTTATTTAAAGACTGGGAGACGTCTTACATGTGACTGCCACATTTGGTTCACTAGCTAGCTGGTTAAGTGTAGTTTGAAACCAAAACACTCCCAAAAGAGTGATTTTAGTGTTCTTTTACTTAACAAAAGAAGAGTGAGGCCCAAACACATACCTCCATCAGGTGATGATGACTCGTCAGACACTTTGAACTACCAGCTGTAAAGAAGTAAAGTTGCAAAAATGGTGTCAATATCCAAATACTCATGAACTTCAAAGTATTTCATGTAGAAAATAGTAAAATGAGTGTGATGAAGAAAACAGATTGAAGTCACTGGGCCAAAGCCTCTGTGTGCATAAGCAGTGAAGGTATTTAACTGGTGGGACAGATCTGGAGTCTGCCTTGGATTTGACATTTAGCCAACAGATACTGACACAGTCAACCACTAAACTTACAACATCTGAAACAAGCATCATTAAAAGTCACCTAATTGTTGTGGGCAAATGTACAAAAGCACAGAACGCTGTTCCAGCAATAAGTGAAGCAGGAAGCTCACCTTCCCAAACTGTAACTAGTCATTTCCAGGGTGCACCAAGCCCGCCTGCTTTTTCTCAAGCCAGCTACAGTTCGAGAAGCCCATCCAAATGACGGGTAGTGTTCTGCCAAAGCAGCTGGAAAGGCTGGCAGCCCTGCATCCTGCAGCCAAAATGTGTAAGCATTTGGGTAATTTTCCAGCTACAGTCAGGTCATCCAATAGCACCAAATGTGACACTAACCTTCCTCGATCCATGGAAAGCAAAATAACCGATGGGCACGCCTACTAGTGGAGAAAATCACATCATTTTCCTTTTTATTTCTCCGTCCCAAGTGTTTTCAGTAATTTCCTATAACCCAAGATGCAGCATCACTTAGTGTAACTTTCTGTCTTACACTGTTTGTGCTTACATTACAGTCTGAACTCTCTGAGGCAGCTTTCCTCTTTCAGTCTTCAGGAACAGCTTCTTGAAGGACATTCAAAGCTCTTCTTTAGATGTTTCTGCCATGTCTTTACATTCATACATGCTGTAGAACCATCGTGTGGAAGAATTTCAACTCAGTATACATCTGTAGAACCATCTGTTGTAACACAGTAACCACATAAGGTAGCTAACAAGTGCACTAACCCACAAAGAAATTGAAAAGATTTTCTGTATCTACACATTAGCTGCGCGTGCTAATGCACATGCTAATGCACATGAGTACGTTTAGCTGTTAGAGCTTTCTATGTGATTTTTGCAAACCAATTAGAAGAAGGATACAGTGCTCTGGGACATGTTGGATCCATGATACATAAATGTGAATCCTCTGGTTTTATATGCATAAAGAATTATTGCTCTAGCATATGTGGTTGCACTTCTACGGCCGTTTAAAAGCAGCTGGCAGCTGGGGGCACCGGCGCCCCCGTAGGCCTCAAGGGGTTCTTCAATTATGTGTTTTTATGACAGGTTGCTAGTGAAGATATATCTTTTAAAATTTGTTCTTTCCTAAGTTGCCTGTTAAGAATTTTTTTAAAAAAAAGTTAAAGTCCGGCTCCTTTGGAAACGAACATTTAAGAAAACGAGCTAAAGATTTTTGCACAGTCCCGTATAAAAGATGGATGGAGCAACTACTGTGTCCTCCATGTACAGATGCCTCCATGCTGGGTTCTTTAAAATAACATCATAAACAAGCTTCCCTCTCCAAGATCACATAAACGATTGGTTGTAAATATACTTTTTCACTTAGCATGGACACATTTTGTGGCCAAGTCACAATAACTCTGCGTATACGTCTTCCATCATCTAAGAAGAATCAGGTTTTCATTGTGTTCATGTTCTCCATCGGCTGACTCTGCATCATCACCAGGAACAAGAAGCCCCTGAAATATCACAAATATTCAAAAAATAATAATAAAACGTGCAGCTGCTTTGTGGCCTTTCTTAGCCTCGGAGGTTTCTGCTCGGTCACGATACATCTGTCAAGCAAATAATGACAAACACTGATTCACACGAGCAAACGCGATAAACACAAGAAGAGCTCAGATTTCAGAGCGTGTTCGCATTATTACGTGTAGCATTTCGAGCTCTTTTGGTTAAGCTGATTGATGGGCAGATCTATCAGCCTGGGCTTGTTTCTACAAATCCTGATGCTGTCCGAGCGGCGCTTCTCATTTGTTCGATGCCGGGGCGCCGCGACGCCCGTTTTGCATTTGATGCACCGCAGGCTCCCGTATGAGTGCGATCTCAAATTCCACACCGACGTCCCTCAGCTGCCAATCACCAATTAGAGCGAGCTTTCGGACAACAGACGAAACCACTGTTTGTGTAAGCGAGAAGCAAGTCAGTGACTCATTAGCAGGCGGTGGAGGAAGCGGCTCTATCATTGTGAAAGAGGCAGAATTTGCTGCTGCGGGTTTAATATGTACATAAGAAATTACTTTTAAATTTTCATTGCGCAAGCTTTTTGAGTCTCACAGATGAAACAGCATAGTGGGGCTTTTCTCCTCCTGCCCTGAGCCACATCCTCACTGCCCTAGATACTTTTGCCCTTCACCCAAAAAAAATAAAAATCCTTGCATTCATGTGGAATAAGGAGCTCATGACACGTCTATGAGTCGTGATCTTAAAGAATATGCTGTCAATTACAGTTTTCATATATATCGGACAAGTTTTCCCCAAATGGGGGCCAGTTCACGGGGGCAGCAGCCTCAGCAGAGAAGCCCAGACCTCCCTCTCCCCAGCCACCTCCACCAGCTCATCCAATGAGGACCCCAAGGCATTCCCAGGCCAGCCGAGAGATACTGTATAATCTCTCCAGCGTGTCCTGGGTCTACTCCGGGGTCTCTTCCCCGTAGGACACGACCCGGAACACCTCACCCAAGAGGCTCCTATAGGAGGCATCCTGATCAGATGCCCCAAACACCTCAACTGGCTCCAATTGGTGTGGAGGACTTTGAGCCCCTCCCGAATGGCTGCACTCCTCACTCTGTCTCTAAGGGAGACTCCAGCCAGCCTTCGGAGGAAGCTCCTATTCTTTCGATTCCTACCCAAAGCTCCTCAAGAGTTATGTTAAGAATCAAGCAGCATCAGGATCAGGATGCTTTGGCTGCTCTTTTCAAAGTTGAGGTAGGAAATATTTCACGTGGCCAACCAATCAATCCATGTGAATTCCAGCAAGTAGAAAGGTTTTCAGCTCTGTTAATATGGGTTTTAGTGCACCGGCATTCATTTTCCTTTCCCTCAAGTCAAGTGCTCTCAAGATTATAAATGGTATAATGCTATTTGTGTATGACATATTTCAAGAGGCCAGGAAGAAAAAAAGGCATTACTTCCATATCTGGCTTTAAAACGCTCACTAAATCATAATACCTGCTAAACATGCACGAGTGCAAGCGGAGCCTCTCTGCACAAACCGCATGCAGAGGAGAAAACCGAGCCGCTCTTACACTGCTGTGAGAAAGTGCCGAGCATGTTATGTAAATCACGACAAGGTGTTTCCAGCACAGTTTTGCGTAGATGCAACCGTTTCTGAGGAAGGTGCAGTGACCGCCGAGGTTGCCCAATGCAGGGCTTGTGGTCGGCGGTTGTGACATAAGAGGATACCTGGGGCCTTGGAGGGAGTCCGGGCTCCTTCTCTTATGCAAGTACACCACAAACCACAAAACCCATCAGAGCCTACGTTGGACAGCGTGGTCAGCAGTACAGGATGAGCCCAGGTCTGAAGATGTGAAGGTGCAACATGGGAAACGTCGGGAAGCAGTTGTTTACTTACTCCTTTTCCCCGGAGCGCCGGTCGCTCTGTGCTGCTTACACCATGAGGAAAAGATCATTTATTATTTTCTTCTTGTTCTTTAATGCAAACCTTTACTACACATAAATGTGTCTAAATAAAAAACTATATTCATTAGGGTCATGACTTTTTTTTTTCTCAGAATTACATTTTTCACAGTTTCAGAGAGAAAGGAGGAGGCCATGCAGAGGGTTGGAGCGTCAGAGGAGGATGACCTGCTGTGGCGACCCCTAAAGGGAGCAGCTGAACGATGAAGATAATTTCACATGTCTCATCTCACTTTTCTCAGGTTCGGCAGTGAAATTGTGTAAAATAAATCCTTCATATTTCATTTTTCTTTGTCTTTTTGTGCACTTTTGTATATTACATCTGTATACTTTGCAGCTTTACTGGTTGAATCGTCTCCCGCTCTCAGTTCATTTTCAAGTCATTTCTACCACTTGATTTTTAAAAAAAAAGAAAAGAAAAAAGGAGGAAGGAGGCAAGGTAACGACTTAATCTGCTAATCGGAATAATTATAGTGTAGCCAGAGGCTAGCTCCATTAGCAGAAACAAGAAGAATCCAGCTCGTGTTTATCTTGTGCTAATTGTTGCAAGCAAACAGCAAATATTTTATTAAGTTCAGGAAGGCACTTTTCCCACAGAAGGAGTGAGCTGAAGTCTCCTGAGCGTGTTAGCAGAGGCGCAGAGACCGACTCCGCTGAGAGACGCGCTTGTGTTTCGCTGCATTTGCTTCAAGACGAGCAAAACTGCGACCAAACACATGCACACATTTAAAGTCCGGTTAGTAACACGGTGACACGCTTGAACAACTTGTTCTTATGTGCGATTGTCTGAATGATCTTGAACTCAGAAACGGCTCAGAGAGATCTTCCCAGGATTCCTTCTTGGACTTCCCGTCATTCCGAGAGTTGGTCAGTGCCGTGAGCGCCGTCAAACAAAGAGGAGCTACCAGCTGTCGTCAATCACGATCACTAATGAGGAGCTAATGAGGCTTTGTCCAGTTAAAATAGAACCTTCAGCAGCACTTATTAAAAGATTTAAAGTCGTTAAAGATCGTTCCACGCTGGAAAACGAACACTTCCCTGACACTCACGCCCACGGTGAGTGACTGTGAACCTCTGACCACAGCTGTATGCCTCCTCTCCATTAGACACCCTTGATCAGGCTTAAGTTATTTTTTTCTGCTCCTCATTTGTTTTTACATTTCATCCCCCCTCTCGCCTTAAAGAAGAAGGAATCAGTGTCACTCCAAATGTGGCATTCCCGTAATGAATCGGCCTAATCGGGATGATGCAGACGAAGGCCGGCGCCCAGGCTTCGGCTGGCGTGGAAAAGGTCAGCCGTGGCCGCGGCGAGGGAGGGAACAGATCCGAGCAGCTCTGACGGTTCACTAAACTCTTCCTCATTTTACTCGGAGGTGTGTTAGCGAGTGAGGCCTGCAGCACTGCGAGGACGCTGAAGCAGGAATTAACCCTGCAGTGAAACCTGAGCACCTTCAGCCGAGTCACACGGAGAGCCGGAGCAACAGCGCGCCGAGCACGAAACCTAGATTATCCCATCAGACCGATACCTTTACTTCACCCGGAGGAAGCGGATGGTTCAGTGGAATCTTTTGCTCTCGCTCCAGATGTTGTGCTTTTGTATGTTGAGGCTATTATCTCCCCGGGTTGACGTGATCGTCTCGGCGCGTCTTAAAGGCGCACATTATAACCAGTGGAGCAAAAGTCGGTGGATAGACTAACGCGCGGTAATGGGCCCGGACACTTGTCAAGTCGCCTTTTGCTCACACGGGGGAGGCCGCCATTTGCCAAATGACCCGCAGTTTATTTATTTATTTAATCCTTTTACGTAACAGTTCACACTTTTGGCTTTTTAAAGTGGCTACCTCCTCAACACAAAGTGCCCAGGCGGTCATTTTCATATGAGAAAGGTGCGACACAGCCAGGTAGGTGTGACGCCTCTCTCCCTGAGGTGCTGACACCGGTGTGAGCGCGAGGTCGAACACCTCCAAGACAAGCTTGTCAAATTAAGGCAGTTTGCACTAGTTTACCGCTAACAGGCACTAATTAGCGGCACTAACACACAAGCTCGAGGGTGTCACCTCTGCAGCTAACCAGAGATTATGTGGTCAGGCCGCGGGCGCCCTCGGGGGGGGGAAGAGGGTCCATTGACTGCTGCTAAAAGTCAATTGAGAGGTCTGCAATGTAAATCAAAGCTTTCCTTTTACCTGCTTTTAACAAGATGAGCGTAAAGAGAGAAAAGCAGTGCTTTTATGTGCAGCCTGGAAGGTGTTTTCTCTTTTCGCTGCTGCGATTTTCCCGCCTGAATGTGCGTTCGCCGTCTTCCTCCTCAAATGAGTGTGTTGTCACAGTTCAGCTGACTCTATTTTCCATATTTTATAAATAGCCAGGAGAAAAGTATTAATTATCCTTGTACAATTTAATGCACCGAGTGCTTTAACCTTTCAGGTTTCCGTTAAACACCGACATAACAAGGCATATCCGTAGCCACAAACGTGATTTATGACAGGAATACCTAATTCTTGTTTTTAAATAGGTTGGATGGCAATCTGCATACATTTAAATGCGCCTGCAAACACTTTCTCCCCCCACCTCACCACCCGCACGTCCTCGCTCTTGTCTCGGGGCCCTTGTTTAATATTCAGGGATGATTTTTTGTCCACATACATTTTGGTCTGTGTCACCTTAGATTAAATTATTACCGTTTTGCAGCCTTTGCGGTGCAGGCCCGGGGCCCTTATTTACTGGAATCAATGAAACAGTAATGAAAATCCATTTTTCATAGTATCAGCCCCCGCTGTCTTTTATTTAGTTAGCTGTGTCTAAGCAAGCAATTCATTTTGTGTAAATGCCACCCTGAGAAAAAGGCATTAGCGTGGAAAGGGTTAACCCCACCCTCCCAAAAAAAATAAAATTAAGATGCTCTGCTCACCACAGATGCTGAATAACTTCATCCCCAAAACAGCCACGTGGGATTTCCATTATTTTGGGGTGTGAGGTTCGGCCACGCCGGGATGCTGCTTCATCCTCACTGCTGATGACTCAGATGTCAAACGACAGATCTGCACGTGCACGGTTACATGGACAATTAAATAAAGCACAGCAAGTGGAGTGTGGAGAGGTTTTGGTTGTGGCCATGTTAAATACACATGCAGCGTACCTCTGAGCGCTTCGCCTTCTGGGTCACAGCTTATAAACGACGAGGTAATATTACACACTCCCAATCTCGGCCGCTGGAATATCTCCATCTCGGGAGCACGGGGTCGACTCCGGCTGGCGCTCGTATTCAAATGGGTTTGTTTATTGACTTTGGTTGGGGTCGCGCATGTGGCAGCAGGGTAATGAAACAACAGAACAGGAGTTAAGAGAACGCAGGAGTACAAGGACAAGTGATTCAGGGATATGTGTGTGTGTGTGTGTGTGTGCCTGTGTGTGTGTGTGTGTGTCACTTTATGAGTTTATTATACAGTCTGTGGAAGTTCTCTTAGTCTGTTCATTTTGTTGGGATGTTTCAGGCTGAAGTCCTCCCAAAACATAGACTGTACATAAAAGATGGACATAGCCACAGCGCTCTTACTCATTCATTTTGTACTCTGCATTTTGAAATCTTAATGTTACTGTTTTAGTTGCCACCATGTTGTTTTTTTGGTTTCAAAAGAAACCACGTTTGGACAAGAGAGGGGAGTGCCAAGTTATCGGCCAATGCTAGCTAGCTTGGTTATATACACATATGGCAAATACCTTCCTAAGCTGTAAAGTTGGACATTGTCTTTTGGAAGAAGCCCCAAGTGGTCTCTAGGAGAACTTCCGGGCTTCTTTTTTCAGCTGTGGAGGTTTTCCCTTTGAGAAAACTAAAATTTCACTCACCACCAATCGTTTACACGAATGTAACAAAATCAGAAATAAACCTCCAAAGTAACAGAAAATATAAAAGCTGGTGACATCATACTCAACAACATGGCGGATTATTTTAGTGCAGTTTCAGATATTGCAAAGTGAGTTAGCTGGTCGCCACATAGACACGTGGGTATCTGATAAAGTACTGGAAGCAATGATTGAGAAACAAACTGCAAACAATCATCTTCAGGGTGGCCATTTTCTTTCCACGTTGCATCTTTCCAAGTCTGAAAATCTAACACCTTGATGGGCAAACTCACACCCTCTCTTTAGTCACCAAAGGGTGACATCATGCACACTACAGCCATCTTTCTTATACAGTCTTTTCCTACTTTCCTGCTTCCTTCTTCAGAACTGCCAAATAATGAGCCAGACAAAGGACCTTTATGCAGTGTCTTTATGCATTCGAGAAATATTTTTATTTGCTTATTTAATAATTTATCTGATAAATTATTGAATCATTTGTTCTGTGTTTTGGTTTCTTTAGTGCACCTGCCATAAAATTCAGTTCACTTGTCAGCGAACAAGCTCTTTTCATGCATTCCTTTTATTTGCCAAACTGCTGTATTAAAATGACAGTAAACACATGAAATATTGTGCATTTTATGAACTACTTGTAAACGATGCTAAATAGCTTCTCCAAACAGCACCCGCCTGCATATCTGTCTCTCTCGGCGCACACCACAAAAGATCAAGGGCCCCGGCGTGTCAGACGCGGCACTAAAGGTTCTCGCACGCCCTCCTGCTCTCAGATTAGATGACTTCATAAGTAAATGAGTGCGCGAGTGCGAGTGTGTGGAGGTGAAAGGAGGGAGCCCCCCCCGCCCTTTCTGTCGCCTGATGAGATAAAATTTAATAACTGAATAAAAATGTAAATAAAGATTTGCTTAAAATGAGTTGTCCGTGAAATAATCCCCCCCCCCTCCCATCCACCCCTCTTGCCCTCCATCCTTGAGCTAATACTGTGATGTGAGGGGTGGTGGTAATGGGGGGGGGGGTTGTTATATGCAGCCCGTCCTGATGTGGCGTGTGACCTTTTGAAAGGCGCTCGCCGAGGGTTGATTAAAGACGTATTAAATTTGTTTAAATAAACCTCCTTGTAATGGCACATCATTTGTAAGAAGCTATTAGGGAAACGCCGGGGAAAAAATTGTGACGCCGTTATTTGCATGAAAATGTGCCCCGACTGCTCAAATTGAGGAGCCCTCCTGAATGAACTGCGATGAGAGAGGAGTGACACTTCTATAATTTGCCACCCCACCCGGACTTCCCCGCCCACCATCCTTTGATGCAGTGACAATAAGGTGATCAAGCTTCCTGTGTTAGAATCTGGGGTGGGGATGGAGGGGCGGAGCTTGTGTCACGTTAAAAACCCGTCAAAAAACGCCGCCCACCTTCACGCACCTGTTCCCCACACACCATGTGAAAGAAGTCATTGGGTAATTTTTTTTTTTTTTAATGTCAGGGTCCCATATGATGAAAATACACAAGTTTCATAAACTTACTCTGAAGTCTGAGCTGTGAAAATAGGTAAACACACATCCGTAACCATGTGGTTTTTTGACAAACTCACAACAAATTCATATTAAAAGGATTATGCTGAGATTTCAAAGTACCATGATCACACAGAGGGAAAGTTAGAACTCACAGTGTCTCAGGCCCATGGGTGTAGGAACTGGGGGGAACGGGTGGGACATGTCCCCCCCCCCCCAATATTGGAGACAGGTGCGTTCATACCACTCAAAAATTACACCGGATCTATCAGGATTCCGATATATGTCCCCACCAATAGCAAACTCATTCCTACGCCATTGCTCAGGCCTCGTTTACACGAGAACGGCTCCAGAGTCGAGTGTTTTTAAAACGCTCTGGTCACCGTTTCCATGTAAACGGGTGAAATTGCTACTTTTATGGAAACGAGCACACTGGCACATGCGCTCCATGCCTGCAGCGCTTAGATCAACACTGCCAACTTGTGGCCTGGCAACGTCTGAACGCGGTACTTTTGATGAAGATGTTCTCGTGTAAACGGGGCCTCGTTCAGCTCTGCGTATGCAGCCTAGCAGGCTAATGAATGAGCTGCGCTGCTCCCATTCCCATTGGCTGCTGCTCGGTGTCACTCTCACCTGAAAGAGGTGGCTGCAGCTACAGACTCTGGAACAAACCGTTTATAACAGAGCTCCTGTTGAATTTCAAAATAAAAAGAACCATGGAGTGCTACAAATCTGCATGTAGAATGACACAGCCAGAGTTTTCAGGGGGTTAATCTACCCAGTAAAAAAGTCAAAGGTGGGTACAAACCAGGCAACAAAGCAAAACAGAGACCTAAAGTTTCTTGGCTCAAGCCTCCGTCACCATATTCTCTCAGGGTGCCGGTGCACCTCCGTCTCACTGACAGAAAGGCAGTAACTCACACCGTGGGATGAGAGCAGAGTCAACTTACATCACTAAGCTAATATTTAAATTTGAGTGAAAAGGACAACTCCCAGCCTCCAGGAGTATGTCTCTGGGAATAAAATGTCCTTTTACACCATCCCCACTGTATGTTCTCAAAATGCTGATTTTTTTTGTTGTTGTTCTAAGGGATGATTACATGTTTTGGGGGGTCCCAAAAATTCCTGGGACACTGGTGTTTATAGAAATCTCTCTAAGGCCTGAAAGTCAGGATAGAAGTGCAGGTTTATTGTTACGCCGTTAAAAATATATATACTTGTCGTCTCGTCTGATCATAAAAAATACTTTCTTTAAGGCTGTCATTCAGTGCCTCTAATACACAAAGAATAAAGTTGCGAAGCTTTTTTCACTCAAGCTGAAGCATCGCTGAAAAGTCTTGTCAGCTCAGCATCGCTTTGGGTAAACAGCTGATTCTTTTGTGTTTTGTAAGTTAAACTAATAAAAAAATAACAAACTGTTGATTCTAAATGAACTCCAAACACAACTACTGATAGATCCCATTGCTTCTTTCAAAGTACCTACACAAAACTTGCCTTGTTTATTTTGAGTTTCTCTCTTCTCGACTGCTTCCCCTGCAGCCCAGGAGGGAGCTAACTCCAGCCAAAAACCGGGGCAGGGAGAAATGAAGTGCTGTCAGCCCCCTCGGAGAGACGTTCAAGGCTTCGGCCAACTTGAAGTTGCTGTGGAGGGATGGAGGGGGTGCTCAGCAGAGCATGAGGCTCAAGCTAAAGTTGCTGACAGGCAAACAGCTTGGGGAGGAAAGTTGAGATAATTAAAAAGAAATTCTTTTTTTGGGGGGTTAGAATGGCTCGTTGATCAACTTTGGAAATGAAAACAGACATTGAAATTGCTCCCTTCAGACTGCTGGCTCCGATGCGTCATATTACAGTTTTCAAAGAAATGCTGCTGAGTGATTGTTGGCTCGGTGCTGAGAGCCCCGGCCTCCGGACTGATAGGCTTCACGTTCGTTTTAACGCTTTGGCGAAACTGACACTAATTTCATCTGAGTTCCTATTCAGAAGCTTAAAGAGCAACAAGTCCTCCAACCAAACAGTGATGAGTCGTTTGGTCTTATTTAGGAGCACGTTTAGGGGTTTCTCCGAGCTTTAAAGACCAGAAAAGCCTGCATTCGGACGGGTGCTGACCTTGGGTTTTGACCATTTTCGTTTTGCTTTCTCAGCCTCTTTACTTTCATTAGGCGCCAAAACTGCTGGAGATCTTATAGCAGGACCTCGCTAGAGATCCCAAAGACTTGTCTGGTCACAAAAGGTGATCGAGCCTTTGCAGTTTAGGCCTGAAGAGCTCAGGCGGGCAGATTCTGTAACCTCTTTTTAATCGCTTCTTAAGATGTGGTCAGGAGCCGTGGGTAGATACGAAAGATGGAAATCATTTTTACTCATAGAACCGCTACAGAGGAGGTGAGTGGAGAAAGGATGGATGGATGGATGGATGGATGGATGGATGGATGGATGGATGGATGGATGGATGGATGGATGGCTGGATGGATGGATGGATGGATGGATGGATGGATGGATGGATGGATTTCAGAAGTAGGCCATTTAAGGGGCCTTTGATTTGAAAATTAGCTGGATTCTCTTCACCGTTCCTCTGCCTGACCCTCCTTACCTCGCCTGTCCAGTTTGATGCAGCTTCTGTTAACAAAAGGAAAAAAAAGAAAAGACCTGATGCTGTTCCAAGCAACGTGGTGCAGAGCTCTGCTCCTGCTGCAGCACATCATCTAGAATCACAACCGCTGCCTTGGGTGGTGCAGAACCAGCTGGATCAGAACCTGAATGTGATGAATCCTAAAGTAATCCAGACAAACCTGCACAGAGGTCCTTCCACCCTCCACCTGCATGCCCC
>VOQJ01032058.1:63956-79649 GCA_015052665.1 Apistogramma diplotaenia
AGGGGGGGGGGGGGGCGGAGGCGGCCTCTTTTTACCGGAAAACCCGGGGGGGGGGGGCTTTCTCCCCCCCCCTTTTTAAAGTGTCCCCCCCCCCCCCCCCCCCCCCCCCCCTTCTGTCAAACAGGGAGTATTTAGACCCTTTTGAACATTGAGCGTTCGGCTCGTTCGGTTTACTCGTACACCCTCTAATCTCAATATTTGAAACAGTGTCTGTGTTTAACATGAAAATATGTTATCGAAAAAGTGTCCCTCAGGTGTCAACTTACCAGGGAGTAGTATTACTCCCTCTGTGTAGCAGTAATGCAGCTACACAGGGTGCAAAATGTAGCAATGAGTTGTAGTGATTGACATTCTTAGCCTTCTTATGTGTGTAACCCCAAATGTTGTCGCTGTTTTAGATTTATTGATCACGTAAGCCCAGTGACCATTTACAACCTCTAATCATGTTCTGCAGCATGTATGAAGCCACTGAATGGTTCTGTTTGACTTCAAAAATGTGTGGTGTTGACCAATTCTGAGTAGCAACATGGAAACCGTTCACTTTTACTCTGTAAAGCTGAACGCTGTCAGTTCAGCATAGACGATATGTATTTTCACACCCTTCAGATCCACAGTTACTCGTTAAGCAGCTGTGGGTTCTTCTACAATAAGGAGAAAAGCCCACAGAATGTATGCAAAGCTGTGGAAAAAAGAAATCTGCTGGCTTCTGTAAAAACATGAATGATGAGACTGTTTGAATAGTATTTTGGTGGGAAGTGGAGGGAATTAATGCATTTCAGGTAAATATTCCCATGATCATCAATAGTGTTCGTGCGGCTGCACAAAAATAGCTGCACGCTATCCTGCCTCATTAGATTTATGATTCTGATGATAATGCATAATGGGTGTCTGAAAGGGGCACTTCACCCATTTTTATGGCGTTAGTTTACTCGGCATGTTCAGTTCTGCTCGGTGTATAAAAAGAGCTTCATATTAATGGGTTTTGTTCAGATTTCAATGGCACGAATATTTACCAGTACTGCTTATTGAAGTGCCGTTTAAACGGTACGTTTAGCTGATCTCTGTGTGAATTTTGTTCTTAGCAAAACAAATAGAAGAACAGCATTAACATTGTTTGAACTTACTGTGTGTACTTTATATACTATACTTCATATGATTTAACATTCCCTCCTGAGCAATCTGAGCACTGGCTTATACTGGACTCTGATTATGATTACTAGTATTAACGAGTGTTTCATTTCATTTTAACTGAAAACTGCCCAGGGTGTACCAAGCTCTTCACAGTATTTCAGCATGTATAGGCATCCCTGATGACCCCAGGCAGGATGAACCCTGAAGAAAATGAATGAATTGATGTCTGGAGTCCAGCTTTTTTTTTGCTTCTGGAACAGCCGCATTGGCCACCTCGTTCTTTGGGATCTTCAAGTATTCAGTGGAACAGAAGGTGGAGGCAAAGACCTTCATTGTTTCACAAATTAAATTGAATTGCCAAGGTTTTTTCTTAAGGTTTCTAATGATTCTAAGCACTTGGCCACTTAATGTCACTTACGCCCAACAAATTAACTGCATTTGCATTTAACTGCACGGTGGACTATTTGCAAGTTATATTTGCTGAAATGTCACGACTCGCGTAGATTTTAGTTTACCAATGAGACGTGCACTAAGCCAGATGTTTAGATGTTTAAAAGGGAACCGGTCATGAACTCAAAATTGTTGGATTTGATGAGGGGCACTATAAAGCCGTCATTGCTTTTGTTCTCTGCGGGGCTGAAATGTTTGGTGCTACAGCTTATATTTTACGAAGCATATGAAAAGGAACATATATGATTTTTCACTCACTGGCAACTCTGTGAGGTAGATCTATTCATCTGGTAAATGTAATATAAATATCTAACCAGCCAATCACATGGCTGCAATTTTGCAAGTACGTGTGTAAACATGGTCGAAGTGAAAAGGTGAAAAGACGGAAAGGTGATTTAAGTGGCTTTGAATGTGGCATGGTTGGCGATGCCAGATGGACTGGCCTGAATATTTCAGAAACTGCTGATCTACTGGGATTTTCTCACAGACGCGTTTCTGAGGTTCACAGAAAATGGTCCATAAAAGAAAATATGCAGTGAACTTTATTTCTTTGGGTGAAAATGCCTTAATGATCAGAGGTCAGAGGAGAATGGCCAGAGTGGTTTGAGCTGACAGAAAATAACCACTCATTAATTAATCAGTAAATTTGGTCATACTTTGTTCTTTCTTTGTTTCATTTCTTTCTCTAATTCCAGTATTGTCACTATCATCATACCACAAAATATTGCTGTCTATCAAAATTAATCTAACACTACCATTTCAACATAACCTGTCTTAAGCAAAGGCTGGATAATTAAAGTGATATCACAGTAGATAAGCTTTATATAAGCTTGTTAGCACTCCTGCACTGTTGAGCACATGCAGATAAAATTGTGCCTTTACTGAAGTAAACAGTTAAAATAGTTCTGACACTGAGTAGGTGCTTTTATTACTGACCATGATGCAAACTGTGAAAGTAAGATCAACGTTTTCCTAAACTAGAATTATCCTTGTCTCCATGAAACACACATTTTACACATCTTCCAGGTGTTAATTGAGGGTTGTGGACATTTGTACACACGCACACGCACACGCACACGCACGCACACACACACACACACACACACACACTGTCTCTCTCTGTGCATAGAAAGCAGAAAAGCCTCTGTAACAGCGCTGCAGGATGACGCAACAAGGTGTGCAGCTGTTCACTCCTAAAACAGTGTAAGTGTGCTAAATATGGGAGATGTGGAGATAAATGCCAGTATGTATGATAGTGTGACTGCTGAGCTGTGAACTGCTTAGATAATACTGCACCAGCCATTTAGAGAAATATGAAGAGTGAAAGGATTACATGATATGTGCACTATGGGAACAAGCTGACTTTGAAGGTGGTGAATAGTTGATTACAAGTAGAACACGTATGGACTTTTTTATATCCCAATCTAAAGTATAGTTTTTACTAATGTTTATTTAGATCTTCCTACTGTATGATCACCAGTGTTTGACACTACTGCACACAAATACAGGCTGTCTGCATTTGTTTCATAGTTGATGTTTTGCAATTTGAGAGAACTGAAAGAGCTGCAAACTTTCTTGTATAGTTGTCTTCAGTCTTTATGTTGGAACCCATCCCAGCTACCACAGGGAGAGAAGTGGGCTACACGCTGGACAGGCAACCATTCATTCACTCCTGGGACCAACTTAGAATCACTATTTAATCCAACCCCATGTGTGTCTTTGACTGAGGGAGGTAGCCGGCATACTCGGGAAGAACTAGCTTCCAGCTTCTTGTAATTACAACCAATAGTGGTTCACCTTTTATTAAATTGGGATGCTGATGTTTGGATAAGAGATAATAAAAAATACAGTCAGCATATACTCACAGGCATTTTATTAGGTACCCTTGTTCAACTTGTAAGCATGCTGTAATGAGAATCAGAATCTAGTCAGCCAATTACATGGCAGAAACTAAATACATATAAATGTGGTCAAGATGACTTGCTGAAGTTCAAGTTAAGCATCAGAATGGGGCTGAAATTTGATTTAAGTGACTTAAAACGTGCTTGTCGGTGCCAGATGGCTGGTCTGAGTATTTCTACTGCTGATCTGCTGGGATTTTACCACACAACCATATCTGTTGTTTATAGAGAATAGTCTGAAAAAGTGTGTAACAGTTCTCTGAGTGAGAATGCCCTGTTGATCAGAGGTCAGAGGAGAACGGCCAGACTGCTTTAAGATGATAGGAAGGCATCAGTAATTCAAATAACCACTTGTTACCAGCATCTCTGAATGCACAACACATCAAACCCTGAAGCAGATGGGTTACAGCAGCCCAAGAGAGATTTTCTTGGCACATTTTGGGTCCCTTAGTACCAGTTGAGCATCATCTAATTGCTGCAAGCTACCTGATTATAGTTGCTGACCATGTCCGTCCTTTTATGACCATGTACCCGTCTGTCTTCCAGCAGGATAATGCACCATGTCACAAAGCCCAAAACATCTCAAACTGTGTTCTTGAATATGAGTGAGTGAGTTCATTGTAGTCAAATGGCCTCCACAGTCATCACATCTCAATCCAATAGAGCACCTTTGGGATGTGTGTGGAACGGGAGATTTGCAACATGGAAGTGCAGCCGACAAATCTACAATAACTGTGATGCTATTCAATTCAATTCAATTTTATTTATACAGCGCCAAATCACAACAAACAGTCGCCTCAAGGCGCTTTTTATTATAATTTATTACCTTACAATAATTACAGAGTAAACCCAACAATCGAAACGACCCCCTATGAGCAAGCACTTGGCGACAGTGGAAAGGAAAAACTCCCTTTTAGCAGGAAGAAACCTCCAGCAGAACCAGGCTCAGGGAGGGGCAGCCATCTGCCGCGACCGGTTGGGGCTGAGGAGAGAGAGACAGGGCAAAAGACATGCTGTGGAAGAGAGACAGAGATTATTAATAAGTAATGAAAAAATGCACAATAGGTTACAAACAGAGTAAAAATAGGTGAATGAAAAGAAACACTCAGTGCATCATGGGAACCCCCCAGCAGCCTAGGCCTATAGCAGCATAACTAAGGGAGGGTTCAGTGTCACCTGATCCAGCCTTAAATATAAGTAAGCTTTATCAGTTTTAAGCCTAATCTTAAAAACAGAGGGTGTCTGTCTCCTGAATCCAACCTGGGAGCTGGTTCCACAGAAGAGGGGCCTGAAAGCTGAAGGCTCTGCCTCCCATTCTACTCTTAAGTATCCTAGCAACCACAAGTAAGGCAGCAGTCTGAGAGTGAAGTGCTTTACTGGGGTAATAATATGGTACTATGAGGTCTTTCAGATAAGATGGGGCCTGATTATTCAAGACCTTACAGTATATGTGAGGAGAAGAATTTTAAATTCTATTGTAGATTTAACAGGGAGCCAATGAAGAGAAGCCAAAATGGGAGAAATATGCTCTCTCTTTCACGTCAGTATGGACCAAAATTTCTGAGGAACTTTCCTAGTAACTTGATGAATCTTTATCTGAAGAATTAAGGCAGTTGTGAAGGCAAAAGGGGGTCCGACCCTGTACTAGCAAGGTGAACCTAGCATCAGTTGTTCGGCTGTTTATTTTAGCCACATCTTGTATCTATTGTGCTGACCCTTTGTGGGTGCTACAGATTGATTATGGCAGAAAATGTCATAAACAATGACTCCTTCATGTTCATGACAAACATATTTGTCATGATCACTCACTGGCTTTGGAAATATGTCTCTATTAAACTCTTTTTTTATGAAATGTTTCTCTGTAGAAATCATTCTATAAAAATATCCATTCGAATGGT
The DNA here is from genome assembly GCA_015052665.1 of Apistogramma diplotaenia. Taxonomy (NCBI): domain Eukaryota; kingdom Metazoa; phylum Chordata; class Actinopteri; order Cichliformes; family Cichlidae; genus Apistogramma; species Apistogramma diplotaenia. The sequence goes on from VOQJ01032058.1 coordinate 69,337, forward strand.
TCTTCATAACTTGTCACCGAGCAACAGTGTCATAACTGGTAATTATGAAGCCAAAATAAAAAAATGCTGGTTAAACAAGTAAATAGTTATTGTTTCATTTAATGGAATATGTTGCTGTAATAGAAACAGCAAATATGACATAAACTCAGAAACTACTCAGTGCAGTGGGAGTTATTAGCAGCTACATTTAAAGACAGGCCCATAATAAGTCTAAATTATCTGGGAGTTGGGGGCTTGAATTGGGTTTGCGTATTTTGACTGTGTGTAACAGATATTTTTATTCTTTATGAAAGAAAAATCAGCCTTACTCCAGAACAGAATCAGATGAACCTAACTGACAATAAGGGACTCTCTGATTAGCCATTCATGAGAGTATAAACATCCTAATAGTCATGATCATCTGGAGCAACCTCATATCCTACACATGCTCGCAGAATCTTTACGAGTAGATTAAATTTAACTCATTCCCGTCAGTCTAGAAGGATACAGGAGTGGAAAGAAAAGCCTCACTGTTTGGTAAAAAGATAAAAACTAATAATTGGCCTATTCATGACTCAAACAAGTTGGAGCAACAAGTCCCCTTGTCTGTCTCTGTGCTGTAAATTATAATATTTAAAAAATCCAAACAACACAATAAAGAAATTTTTATCTATACCCAACTTTGGAAACCTGATTCTTTATCAGCAATGATTAGGGGCTTTTTCTAAATGTACCTCCCTCAATCTGTCTGGTGATATTTATAATTCTCTTGTTGTCAACAGTCTCATTTGGTAGCAGCTGACTGATTCTCTGTGTACCTTTTTAACGTTTACTCTGTTGTGCTCTTGCCCTCCAGCATTTTATAAGAAGTATTATAAACACGCAGGTTGCACAGATTCATATATTCTAACTTCTCTTCCCTTTGAGCAGAGGTGGAGTTTATTTACACTATTATTCTTGTTAATGATAGTTGGACTGTTTTCTAATTACAATTAAGCCTATAAGTTTTTGGACAAAGATATAGACGATTGTTTAGTTTTTATTTATTTTTCCTCTGTATACATGGTTGTAAGTCAAACAACATTCAGTTTTGCTCTACTGGGTTGAGATCAGGTGACTGACTTTGTCGTTGAATATCTCATTTCTTCCTCTTGAGAAACTCTTGCTTTTGCAGTATGCGTTGAGTCATTATTTGCAGTGTGAAGCACTGTCCTGTCAGTTGTGCAGCATTTGGCTGATGAGTGTAGTCCTGTACATGTTTCACTCCATCCAGCTACTTTTATTAGCAGTTACAGAAATCCTCAATAAACAGTAGCAGCGCATTCTGGTGGCAGCCATAGAGGCCCACATCATAACATCACCTCCACCATGTTTGACAGCTAAGTTGCTTCTGATTGTTTAAAAAATGCATCATTGTCCATAAAGTTATTATAACTGTATTTGATTCTGGGGATTGTTGTTACTAATACATCATTGTTGAATTTTCTGCATACTCTCTATATGATTTTTATACAGAAATAAAACTGAATGTAGTGTTTTACTCATCAGAGAAAACATAAAATTTGAATGTCTCCACAATTAAAAATTTATTAATTTTTGAATTAATATCATTTTAATCAGCTTTAGTTACACTTTGCCAGCATGAAAATGTATTTTAAGATTGCTGTGCAATAAAATATGTAATAATACATTCAGAAATTAGATTTTTAAAAATTATTAATTTATTCCATAATAAGTCAAATCCCTTTTTAAAAAAACAGTTTTACAAAGGCATTTTTAATTTAATACTCCTGAGTAAAAGAGTGGAAAAAAAATACAAATACAAACAAAATGCTGTTTTTTTCTGTTTGTGGATGTTTTTAATGTCAACGTACAAAATTTAAACTGGTCAGCTTCACAGGCATCAGAGAAATTCACTAAGCTTTAAACCCCAACCCAAGTTTAATGTGTTTTCCACAGTATTTTGTGAGTAGTTTCCTCATTCTCCGTGTCCCTTTTAATTTCCTACCATGAGGACAAGAGAAGGAAACCCCTGAATAGCTGCAAGGAGACATGTTTATCACTTTCTTGCAGATGCACGTAATGGTAAATCAAATCTATGTGTGATGTCATGCAGAGGAGGGAGATTTTCTCTAGTCGCTCCCAACACAGGCTACCTCTGACATTAGAGAAAATGATCTGAGGGGGAATGCTATCTGTCCCTTACAGCCCTGAAAGCCGGTGTGCTGTGAATTACTCAGCTACAGGTCTAAAAGTCAGAACAGAACTTTTTTTTTTTCCCTCAAATGTTTTGCTGATGGGTATGACACTCTTAAGAACCTAATTTGCCTGGTTTTTGTACAGCATATAGCATTTAACCAGTGGAGCTGTTAAAAATGTTCCGTCTGTGAAATTAAGACTTTTTATGTTTCATGATAATTGAATTGTCAGGAATAAGTGTAGCATATAATTGTATTTTTGATGTTTTTTGCAGGAAGAGCTTACTTTAAAAAAAACTGAGCTGAGAGGTGAACATGATGTAGTTAATTAAGCGTCCCCTTCTTACAGCGTGTGTCCGAACCTGTGGGAGTAAAAAGTATGTAGATTTTAACTTTTTAAGACAAGAAAAAAAAAGCACATTTTCTTCACTCCTGCATCGTCGCCCCATTTTTCTTTCTCATTTCTATGGCCTCACTTTTCAACACATTTCTCTTTTTGTTGCTGTTGTCCTTCCCACTTAAGTCGTACACCTCCTTCCTCCCGCTTCTATTTCGCAGTATTTTTCATCTTCTAGTTGATGGGGTTCTTGGTGGCTGAATGAGTTCACTCCCATTCTGTTGTCCTCACTTTCTTGTGCTGACTGTGTCCCATTCAACCCCGGGAGTCTCTGAGGGGCCAAAGCGTGAAGCGGGTGTCTGATGCAGACTTCCAGAGATTGATAGCGTTTGTTGAACCATAGCTTCTGCTGTGAAATAATAAAGGTCTGGTATGTCAGCAAGGTTATTATTTGAAATACACCAAGTAAAAGATGTGGAGTGATTATATTTTAAAAAAAAAGAAGAAAAGACGATAAACCTCCATCATGATTTTTCTCTCTATTTATGATAAGTTTGGAGGCTTTGTCACAGTTACTTTAATTAATCTGCCCCACTTTAAAGGGTTCTCTGTCTGTTGGCTGTATTCATCTTCTGTGGCCTTTATCAGGGGCCAATGCAATTTTCTCCCCTCTACTACATATCACAGGCACAGAAACAGACCTCTGATGGCGACTATAGAACGTGGTCTTTCAAAGGAACTCCAGTGGGTATTCATGAAAAATGCATGAGTGCCGACTGCACATGGATGCTCGCTTGAGCTGAGGCTCTGAGAATATGACAGTGACAAACAATGGTCTCATATGTCAGCATTACTACAAAGAAGAGGAGTATCTGAATGGATGTTTGCATGCTTATATGTATATCACAGACTCAGCGGGGCTGGTCGCAGTCCCTTGGGCACAGACTGCCCCTTATACTCAAACCTCAGAGGTATTTTGTCCCCTCAAGCTTCCAAGGCAGCTCCCCTAAACACGTGCAACGACAACGGCCTGCCTCTTGCTCTGGTTGCTTGTTAAATTGGGTGTTGGAAGGCTGAATCATTCCCCCATGTCTTTTTAATCAACATCATGAGATAAGTTTAAAGAACTATAAAACATTAAAAGAGTAAATTCCTATTCTTTAAACGCGGCTACCCCTGCAGTTATAAGATAGTGTTAAAGATGCAGAAAATCAGCAAGTGGCAGTATTTGATCAACTGTCGGCGGCGGTCTGTGAAGATGGCTTCTGCTTTCATTCAGTAATCCTGAACAGCACGCGCTGCTTTATGTCCCCCCAGCCAACCTCAGCTGATTAAAACTATAATTGCAGCGCTTTTGCGCTTTGTGAAATACGACCTTTCAGTCTTAAACCTTTTACCTTGATTCTCCAAAAACAAGGGTGCCTAAATCAAATTGAGCAACTGAAGTATGAAACAAGGCAATAAATTAAGTCTTGTAATGCTTTCTTGTAATGCTATTTTGTGGTCACAGTTATCACAGGGGTTACGTGTCACAGCAGGCTGATAAGCCAGAGTCATGAAAGGCGCTAACAGCTAATGGGCTGATGTTGAGCCAGTTTCTCCTCCAACGCTGATAGTCATGGTCTATTTTAACCAGGGTCTGCTAAGCTGATAACTTTGCTGGTACATGTTTGACCCTACAACGATAGAGCCAGGCGAGGTGAGGAAAGCCAATTGAGAGAGGAGCAAAGAAATGGCTGTACCAGATTTCGCCCAGAAGAGGGGAAATGAAATAAACAAGATAGATATTCTCAACTGTGCATTTAGGGAATCGAGGGAACAATAGCGTGTTGGGGAAGTGCAAAGAACCAAATTAACTTGAAATGATAACAAGAGAGAAGAGTTTATGCTGCATATCAAATCCACCGGTAAATTTCTGCCAAATGTCGGCGAATTCACGTTTGACCAGAAGGGAGGAAAACAGCTGCTGGGCATGTCTCATTAATCAGCTGGCAAAAAGTGTCATGACTATTATGTTTTCGTTTTTTCACAGATGTACCTCATTTGTACATTTTTGTAATCCAAGTCAAGCTAATTATTTTGCGACTGTTTTTTGGCTGGGTGTTGCCGTGCTTTCACTTTTAGCTCATGCCCAGAGCCTCCTTGGTAATGGAATTTGAGCTGCCCTCTTTTGGTGACTCATCCCTGTTTCATGAAAGGAAAAGAAGGTCACATTAAATGGGGATTTACATAAGGCTATCTTCACAGCTGCGAATTCCTAAGCTGTAATAGTGGATTTTAAAAAGGAAAATAAATGCTTTTGGAGAAACCGCACAGACACACACACACACACACACAAAAAAAATCATCAGAGACAAAATAAGTGAGGAATGCAATGGCACGACACTTTCTCATTTTGTCTGTTAGTACTGCTTGTTGGAGTGCGCACCATTTTCTTATGTGGGAGAAGCGATGATGCCATTACATATTCTTCGGGGACCATTGCTTTCAAAATGTCTACTCTGTAACAAATGGATGCCTACGCTAAAAGACCCAAGTAAGACAAGAAGACAGATTTCTACCTCAAAAATACAACTTTTTGCTACCTGACTCATTTTGTTAGGTAGCTGTCAAATTCTGTAAGGGTCCCCATCACTCTGAGGCTAACAGAAGAAACCTTTGATGTTACAACAGGGGACACTACAGCCAAATGGAAAGTTCTTACTTGCCGATATTTATGTTTGCTCTGCCCTGGCGACGAGCTGTTTGTGTCACGATTTGACGCGCGGGCTACAATATTGTGCAAAGATTTATATCCCAGGTGGCCGTGCTCACAGTATTGGACATATTTGTAATATTGGACAGCACATAAAAAGATGCTGATCTATTTAGGCTGGTATTATTCCATATGGGCAAGCCATTGATAAGAGCTGTCTAATTGAAACAGCAAGTTGAAAACGGGATCGATGGTTACGCTGGTGCAGAGAGCTCTCTGTGTGAGAGTCATATTATTAGATTTCATACAATCTGATAACCCTTTTGCTTTTGATTGATCTTTTCCATTTCAAACTTTCAGGCCTTGGATCAATGGCTCTGCCCCGCAGCCACGACTGTCAAAGCAGCAGGCCTGCGAGAGCCGGACATGGTCACTCTCTGAGAAATTAAGTAAATTTAAGAAAAACTGAGTGTTGCTATATGGCTGCAACAAAACACAAAACATAGCTGCTTCTTAAGAATTCCACTCATCATTTTTTTTCTTTACACCAACTCGCAGAATGAAAGCTGGTTTTCTATAAGTCGGTCTTTCATGACAAGCTTCTGCTCATAATTATGGAACAGTGATGCCTTTATTGGGTTTGTCAGATGAGAATCAAGAAGAGCCTTTCAGTCTTATGTCATCTGATCTTTTCGCAGTATGCTCTCAAAAGAACTGGGATTTGACAGTGAAGGGCAGAGAGTAACCCGAGCTAAGTGCCTCTCTCTGACTCTCCCGGTCTCGTCTCTTGAGACGACCTGCTGGAGCTGTTGGGTGTTGCTTTATGAACCAAAAGGCTGAATGAACTGTAATGAGATTTGTAAGTACAGCACACAGGAGCAGCCATTTTAGGGGGCTGCGAGGCTTGTATTAAATATCTTTCTGGAGCTGGTCTTGCTGCTGAGCTTATCCTGTGTGTATGTAATTTATGAAAATATAATCCTTGAAGACTCTACTACCGAGATATCCGTGCGTTCCTGAGGTCTTCGTATGAAAGGATTCAGAACCCCGGATTGCAGTAAGCCATATTACTCACGCAATGAACTACAATAAAGCTGGTTAAAAAAATACTGGTGTTTCTGTCATAGAAGCACATGCTGCTTAGTTCATTTGGTGCAGACAAAGAAAGAAAAGCCACACATAAGTTTATTTACGCACATTTGTTGCAACCAAACCAGGATAAGTGAGCATAGACTCACCTCATCTGACAGGTGCACAAAGGAGTAAGAAAGTAATGTTTATGTGCAGGATTAATTGGGTCATATTGAAAACCATGCAGAAACAGAATGATAAATGGGGCATCTTGTAGCATATTTATGAGCTATAGTTCACTCCCAGGAAAAAATGCATCCTGAAGAACTTGAGTAACACACTATCCAGGAAAGTCCTGGCACTCTTGTGGCATCCATAGACCTCTAAATGCACACAGCAGGTGGTGCAAGAGTTGGGAAAGTTTGCCTGTTTTCACACTGAAGCTGTCTAAAACCCCTTCTATAGTATATAGTCTTTATGCCGAGCGCCACACCAGAGAGCCAGCAGGTTGCATTTGCAGCTGTCAGCTCTCTTGTCTTGATGGTCAGGCAGGCAAAATGAAGAAAGTAAACACAGTGACAGCTACGCTTATGCAGAAGTGATTTGTAAGAGTGGCTGCTTGGATAAGGAACCGCAGTTTGCGGTGCATCCTGTGTCCACACGGACATGCAGATTAAAAAACAAGAGAGTGTGCCACATAGTCTCTGGTGATGATGATATTAAATGGCTGAAGTTGATTGTCGTCTCTGTGATGTCTGAATTTTGCTGTTTGTAACATGCATATTTGATTTCAAATCCGTTGTTTATATTATATCTTTTATTTTCGCCGATGACAGAACTTTATATTCTGACATCCTTGTGGAACACTGTGCAAAAGGGCTGTCACCCCTCATTTCTTTATATATTGGCTGGGAAACTGGAAACAAGTGTAGCAACTTATTGAAACACAAATAGAAATATACAAGGCAACAATAGTTTGTACAATTCTAAGAAGCTTGCCAATATTTGGTATGACCACCTTTATTCTTGAAGTCTCTTAGGCAAGTTTTCTTGTAAATTCTTCAGGAATAGTTTCTTGAAGGACATTTCAAAGCTCTTCTTTGGATGTTGGCCGCCTTTTGTTCCATTCTCTGCCAAGAGGATCCCACACTGCTTCAATAATGTTGAGGTCCAGGCTCTAGGGGAAGCCTATCCATGACTGATAGTGTTCCATTGTGTGTGTGTGTGTGTGTGTGTGTGTGTGTGTGTGTGTGCGTGTGTGTTTTAATCCAGCTATGCTTTCACTACATTGACAGTGTGTTTGGGATCTTTGCCATACTGAAAAATTACTGTAAGTCTTTGCCAATCAGATGCTTTCCTGATAGTACTGTGTGGTGGATTGAAATCTAATCAAATGTTTAGTTTTTGTAAGAATATACTGCACACTGTGCTGAGATATGACAAATCTTTTGGCTAATAGCCCTTTGGGAATCAGCTTGTTGGTGGAAAAATACAATTTGGAGCTGTTAAACTGCATTATCATTGAAGAAATGCGATCAAATTCTATTTTTAACAATAGGCTGCTGGTAACAAAGTGCCTACAGATACAAATGAAAATGTTTTCTTTGCTAAGTTGTCTGACATACAGAGACACATGGTGTTGCATTGTACCGCATAGCTACAATTTGCAACTTGTGTCTTCCCTGTTGCTTGAATCCTTTCCTGCCAGATTGCAGCAAAACCCCATTTAGCGCAGTCGGTGAAAAGATCCTAAAGATACTCAAAAAGTATGACGAGAAAGTATTGGAGCAACCTGAGGAGGCCAGTGCTGCAAGTGAGTGAAAGGGCAAACACGAGAATGTAAGTTTAAATCATCATCATGGTATTTCTGTTACGGACACTTTCGTTATGTGTGTGACATTTTCATTGTTGGGGATATGAGACGTGATTTCCGGTGTTTATGTGGCCAAGAACAAAGTTGAGGTTTCGCTAACAGTCAGCCATTAAAACACTGCTGTGCTGGCAGCATTCATCTGCAGCAGTGTTGTTAAAATGTTGAATACAACTGCAACACCATTATGTGCAGGAAAATCATGGCAACAGCTGATACCGAAACAAAATTCACGGTAAAATGTGCGAGGCCATGCAGATTACCAACTTTGTTTACAGACATGGCATTTTAATATATTTGACAGTAACAAGCAGTTTATGGAGAATGCAGGATACTTTAATGAAGAGCTGTTTGTCCATTTTTAGGTGCACCGTAATAACATTTTAATGCTGGCAAACCTGTTCCAGTACTTTAATTTAACAGTTTTCTGCACTGTGTTTATAACTATGCAAATTTGAACAGTAATTTTAAAACAGTGAAGCAATTGTATTTGTTTAAATAAACAATAGTGGGGTTTGCTTGGTCCATGTGACGAGGAGGAGCTTGGTCTGTTTCCAAGTTGCTGGTTTATGTTGTGAAAACGAAACAGACCAACTGCCAAATTTTTATGATTACATAAACGTGAACCTTAGCATCACTTCGAAAGACAGATCGCCATTAGCCACCGTATGCACCATAGTTCATCAGAAAGCAAAACTTTTTGTGCTGTGCTGATGTCTTACTGAAGGCATTTCAGCAGTTACACATATTAGGATATAGTGAACATGGAGTCAGGATCGATTTTGTTTTGTTTTCCCATGTAGGTCCATGTAGTGCTGATCATACTGGATGACATCACTGTGAAAAACAAACCAAAACTTAAGCATTTCTGTGTAAATGCTCAACTATTCTCCTTTATTGATGAACTTTTGATGTGACATTTGGGGTTTAATAATAATAATAATAACAATAGTAATGATAATAATGATTAAAACAACCTGTGTAGTTCACATGCTGCATGCTTCTTACCCTTGAATTCATCCTCATGAAAAGTTAATGTGCTCTCATATACGAGCAGAGGAGATCAGCAGCTGATGAAGGGAATACAAGCAACACATTCTCCCCAGTGAGCTTCCAGATTTTAAAACACAAGCAAAAAATAACACCGTTACGCTCAATCTTCTCATTTTACCTTATTAAATCTACACACACACACACACACACACACACACACACACACACACACACACACACACGTGTGAGGATAAAACAGCAAAATAACAACCGCTGCTAATAATTACAAGTTGTCCTCGGAAACATGGCCACAAAAACAGTCATGAATTCATTTTCTGGTCATTAGTGACACGGTGACGTGAGGGAGCTGCTTATCACAAATGATACTGTTTACCCCCACTAATCAGTTTTACCTTTCACATGGACCTTTAGTGTTTGCCTGCCCACCTACACTAATCATTCAGACAGGCCAACCAGGAGAAGGCCTCTCATGGTCCTGCCTGTTGATGCTGTGCCTCATTTAAACCCTTCTTAAGGTCACGCTATCTAAATGAGTGGGAAAAGAGTCGAAATGCCCTCACTGGCTTCAATTTGTACTTCATGGCTACTCTGTGCTCCACTGTTCATTTAGATTATTGTTCCTCTTGTAATACTAAATCATGGCAAATCAAGGGTGTTCTTACAACATGTATATGCATTATCCCAATTTAATTAATTTGTAAAAATTAAAAAAACAACTTACATTTGGTACAAAATTAGCCAGTTTGCTTGAAGCCATTATTGATGAACATGTTTATCATAAGCTGGCTTCTCCACTTGTACAATTATAATTGCTTACCCCACACCCCCATGATCTGTGGTGCAATCACTAATGAGCTTATAAAAATTATAACTTCCTGGCAGGAACAGAACCCGATATTAATGAACAATCCCAGAGCTGATTTAGGATATGGAACTAAATATCGGATACGTCACGCTGTCTCAAGGATTAAATGCATTTCTTTCTGCTGCGTCTGACAACCATCTTAGAGCTTCCTCTGCCTTCGTCATATTAGTGAGGAAAAACAAGAAGAGCACACAGGGGAAAGGTCAACCAGATTGTAGGGAAAACGAAAGACAACACGGGGGGGGGGGGAGGGGGTAAAAAAGGGCGAGATGGAGAGGCAGTCG
>VOQJ01032058.1:98132-140126 GCA_015052665.1 Apistogramma diplotaenia
TATATAAAATGCATATTTACTAGCTAGAGCCGTTCCTCTGTCTTTGGTTACACATTGCTGCACATCTTGATGCCCTACCACCACTTGTAAATCTGCTGTGGAATAATCTAAGAACCTTGTCAGGACTGTGCATCACATCACCTGTGTGTGTGTGTGTGTGTGTGTGTGTGTGCACACGTGCACTTGTGTGTATGATTGTACGTGTGCATTTGTGTTTAGGAGAAAGATAAACAAACCTCAAACAGAAGTCAAATGGAAGTCCTCCATAATAAAACCCGACAGTGTACCTTGAATTGATGATCAATTCAGATTTTTTTTTATAAGTGATATGTAATTAGAAACTACTTCTTTTAGACTGTATTAAGTATGATATTGATTTTGTGGTTTATTATATTTCTGCTCTCATATGGCGGGTCACAAACAATGAGCTCGTGCAATGTTCAAAGTCGGAATTCTTTTGTTAGAAAATTAGAATGCCGAGTAGCACAGCTAAACTAGGTCTATCCATCTATGTTTTCCATATGCAGTGTGATTGAAACAGATGCTCTGCATTGGGCCACACTGTGGCTTGCAAGGATCTGTCAGGTGTCTGAATTACAGATGCAAATATAGTCAGCTATTTTGCATGCCAGCATCATTTGCTCAGAAAAATACTGCACCTACACCTCGGGTCCCAATATTATCATCATTAAGTTGCTCCTCATCTCAACAGGATGCTCAACAAAGCAAACAGTTGAGATAAATGTGGCGCCACACAGTCACTAAAAGGTCTTAAATGATGCTGGGAAACATAAAGGGAGGAAACACCAATTTTCCCCGCCAGATTATAATTTTAGCATAGCAATTAGGAGCTGAGGTGATGCTAGGATATTTGAAAATGCAACTATTGAATGTCTTGATGTAAATAGCTACAATTTAAATTAGACACACACACACGTTTATGTAATATATTGTTATGTGTTTTTGTTCTACAATGAATTCTAGAGAAGTGACATCCAATTCAATAGCAAGTGCAGTTTCTGCAGGGCAGACTTTCCTTTTATAGTCAGATTACCATGTGTCTCTGGGATGTGCATCACACTGAAATCATTACGTTCTATCACATTCGCAGCTAGTTTTCACACTGTTTTCACAAACTCAAGTGCTTATTGCTAAGAGCGTAAGCTCAAGTTAATAAGAGAGATTGTGGGAAAAAATCTGGTCAAGATGAAAAGCTTTACATGTCTTTGTTTGCAAAAAGCAATATGTCATTTATTGAGCAGAAGCTGACAGAATGTCAGACTGACGTGGTGTGACAGAAATCTGCTATTTTTAGTCTCTGAATGTACCTGTTAATAGTCACAACAATTAAACAGCTTTGCACTCTGCAGCGTTCGCGGCACAGAACATGTTGGGTGTCGAAGCTGAGAAAGTCACATGCCATGCAAGCAAGTACGCTTCTTCACTTGTGATTTATTTTCTCCTTCAAATAATGCACCTTTGTTCACTTCAGAAGCGAGGCAAATAATGAGATGCTTTAGATCTTAATCCGTCCGTCGTGATGTGCATACTTATGAGTTATATCATATCCAGCAGGCCACCCAGGATGTTTTTTTGTTGATATCATTTGAAGAAATCCTTGGTCTATTGATGCAGTGCAGTCCCGTGTCCATGAGAGTTCCTATTGCATCTCCATTTATCTGTCCATCTATGTTTTCTCTCTGTGAGAGTTTGTGTGGTTAGAGACAAGCAAGTAGTTTCAAGATGAAATTAATTTGTTACTTTATTTCAGTTGTTGTTTTCGGTTAATTTCACCAAATTATTTTCATACATATAAAAGAAAATTAGCTGCGGTACAACAACAACAGCAATAATAATACTACTACTACTAATAATGATGATAATAATAATTGTTTGCAAGGAGACGTTTGTGTCCTTTCCTTAAACCTAAACAACATTCATGAGTAATATATTATGATTGGTTAGGTGGGCTTTTAAAAAATTCCAGTCCATGAATGCACTTTTCCATTATAATATATTCCATATCATTATTCCATGTTTTCCCATGCAAAGGCTTACTCAGGGAATCATTTTAAAGTACTGGTACCAAAGCGAAGTATCTCAGTGACTCTGGCCTCTAACTTGTCTTCATGAATACATTTCAAACCAAGCAAAGGTAGCTTGGACATGCATGGACGAGGCTGCTGTAGATGCAACTGAAAATGCCACAAACAAACCTCATGTACCAACATGTCTTTTTGTCCTGCTGCATTTCTTTTAGTAGCTTTAAAGAAACCAACCCTCCTCGCCTCGGATTTGGTCTCGGATGAGCATCACATATTAGAAAGTTTGCTTTTATTTTGTAATACAAAAGCATACACGTGCCATCAGTTCATTCAGTGTTGTTTTAATGCAATTTAAAATCTGTAAAATTGTATTTTTTTCCTCTAAACTTAAGATAAACTCCTGATAAAGGAAACCGGTTTGGCAGCAGTTGCAGCTTACAGTTGCAGTCTCCTCAGGTAAGTCTGAGGCTTTGCAGACCTGGATTTGCACAGTTTATCCCATTCCTCCAAGCAGATCCTGTGAAAGCTTCAGAGAACTGATGTCTTCAGGTCTCCCCACAGTTTAGGTCTGTGCTTTTGCCAGGCACGTCACAAACAGTCAAGGACTTGCCCTAAAGCCACTACATAGTTATCTCAGCTTCTTTTTGTTTGCTGTTGCACTGAAAGTTGAATCTCCCCACTCTCGGGTCACGCTGTTTTTTCTTTCTCGACTGCATTTGTATTCCCCCCCCACTTCTGTTTTCTGTTGTTTTCAAGAAGATGATGACCTCTACCATGTTTTACTTACAGTATGATCCAACTTGAAAGATTAGCACAAATGAATAAGAAATTAAAGAAAATACAAAGTGAAAGTTAAAAAAGATAAATTGCATATTGAGATTTTAAAAATTAAAGTAGAAAAGAGAGTAAAAACACCAAAATTAACATCCATAGCAGTCATGATGTGAAAGTTCTATCACATTCACTCGTGATAGAACATTTTAGGATTCTGCCTTTCTCTAAGGGAAGGCTCCAAGGCATCATGTTTTTGTCTTTGCATAACCTCTATTACAAGATATACTCGATGGTACAAGTGATCTTTTGCATGGAGTGTTCTGATAATAGTCTGTGACCATGGTGGGTAGATAATGTGTTGCAATAAGTGAGTCTGTGCTTGTTTTCATTCTTTGTCAATGGCAGTGCAGACTTCTGTTCGGCTTTGTATTGGAGTTGGAGTTGATATGATGGTGACTGCTCATCACACAGCTGAGAGACAAGTGGGCTGACAGTTTGCACCCCAAACCATATCCTGAGGGATTTTTAGGAACTGACCACATTTTTCTTAAACAGTGAGAAATTTGGAATAAATTGTCATAATTAGGGGCTTTGCTGTCTCAATCATGAGGGAAAAATGCTGATTGACTGAAATCTGAGCTCCAGCCATTGGTCAAGTCTAGGGCAACAGAGCAGTAACGTGATCGACAGCCTTAGCTGTGTCTTGTACTGTATGTCTACAGTATATCCAAGTGTGACACTGCAGACCCCAGCAGGCATGAAACGCAACTAACAGAATGAGGATCTCATCCTTTGCAACCCAACAACCACTGTGAGCTGAATATGTCGTCAGTCTCGTGGCCAGTGTTAAGTTTTTTAATTTTAACCTTCTTTCTCTGGTCGTACCGTATCTTAGACTAGTGCTGCTAAGGTTGATTCAACATTCTTTGTCAGCCCAGGTGGTTCAGCATACATCTGACACCAGCAACAGCCTGACTTGTCCTCAAAAGGGGGAATGTGATGGGAATTTTTTAAGATTCTGCCTACATGGGATCATATTTTGTTGTTGCACAACTTTCTATTACGAGATATACTGGACTGTACAAGCTATATTTTGCATGTGATGTTCTGATTATATTCTCTGAACATGGTGAGTAAACAACATTTTTTTATAAATGATTCTACAGTATGCTTGTTATTTTTTGTTAAAAGCCATGCAGGCTGCTGTTGCACTGTTGCATTGTTGTTTGACCCCTTTGCAAAGACAAATTGAAACCTCACAAAGACAAAGTCTGTTTGCGTAGATCAATTTATTTCAGATTTCCACAGCGCTTGGCTTTTCCTCTATTTGATATGAATAGCAAACAGGTTTTCAAGGCAATGACAGATTCCAGGATCTCACATCATTTCATAAGCTGCTCCACATTTTACTCCCAAAGGATTTATATTCGGTTCAGTTTAGCCAATGAAGTTTTCAGTGGATTTTGATTCTACTGAGAATTATTCCTATGTCTCAGGTACACTTCAACACCTGTTCACCTGTTAGACATTTAAAGGCAATGGCCACATGGTGCGGTGGTTTTGCATACTCATTAGTTCTCAGTGACGTGCAGACAGACAGGTGAGGTTGTGTCTCACCTGTCATCAGGAAATATAAAATTAAAAAATCAATTAAATGGTTATATTTATTCAGGTATTTATATTTTAAAGTTCTTTTCCATTTAACTTCACCATTTTTAGATTTTTTTTTTTCAAAATCGCTGAATTTTCATTTACCGTTCAAATACTAAGAAGAGACGAGCGGTGAGGCAGCCGCCTGCTGAGCCTCACCATGGATTGTAATGACTGTTAACTGTGCTGCATGCTATGCAGTGAGACCGTATTGCTGTCCATCTGCATGTCGCTATTAAGTTCGAACACTTTTACTATATTAACTAAATTTCTATATTTTAGCTGGTGTATAGAATGCACAGTGTTTTTTAATAAACAACTGTATGTGTGCAACGTATTCTTGTGCTGAAACTGATGCGAAAAGGCACTAGGTGAGGCATGCAGTTCTCGTGCTTCGTGGCAGGGGGCGCCGGTGATCCCAGGGATTTTTTTTACGACTCCTCGTCTGCAGAATAATAGAATTAGACAGCAAGCTACAGTAAACAGCTAGCAAACAAGTTATCGATGCATGGACTTCATTTATAAGTAAAGGTATGAAGATACTGTAATAAAGTTTTTTTTTGTTATTTTTTCTATGCTAGTTTGTATACTGTATGTAAAGAATGCTGATATGAAATTTTAAATAAAACACGTTAACTGTTGCCAAACAAATGGTGAATAAGCTGCTCTGTAGGGTTCATATGTTTGTAAATCTGATGTGATGATGTCAGTGCCTCACCAGCTAAGGACCTCACTGCACGTCACTGCTACATTCAGTTTTCATCTCCTTACTAACTACTTATGTACAAGTTTGTTTGTTTTTCCTCATCTATATTCTTTCTTTGTATTTACTACATCAAAGTTGATCTGTATCCACTGGCAAGTGGAGATAAGTTCTTCGGTTTTTATTGATATACTGTAAATAAGCGAGGTGAGCCACTGTGGTGTTCATCATGTTGGGAGGACATTGCCTTTAAGTCAGATGTTTTCATTTCAAGGGTTATCTGTGTTTGTGTGTCTATGTGCGCACCTACAGGGCTGTCTGTGATAATGAAATGCTGCATGTGGCAAAGAACTGTCTAGAGGGAAACAGGGCTGTTTTCATTAGGCTCATGTTTCACTGAGTGCACCTTCTCCTCATTTTGTTCAGAGACACAAAAAACATGACGACAGATCCTCATCAAAAAGGCACACTGTGTATCATTACCAGGAAACACCTCTGCCTTCTGTCTGTTTTGTTCACTGTGAGCCATAGGGATGAAAAATTCCATTTACACAAACACAGTTTATCTATCACAAAAACTGACATAGTGCAGTCCCTGAAAACAGACTGCTCTGTTGAGAACCACAATACCAGCTAAGAGAAAGCCTCATATAAAATTATGGTCACTCAAGAAAAGCTTTTTGCTTTAGCTGGCATATATATTTTGTTTTGTTTTTTTTAAAAAAGCTTTCTTATGTAATGTTTTTTTCTTTTTTCTAAGTGTATACATCAATGAAATCTTTGAAGCAGTAGGAGCCACAGAAACCTGCATCTAGCAGATCTAAGACTTTAATATAACAAAACCTCATACACTGTACCCTATGTAAAATCATTTTAAGTTATTTAGTTCTCTATCAAGTAAGCTAGAGGTAAGCATGCACTTTCTCTGATACGCAAACATGCAAGCAAAGTGACCCATGATTTTATGTGTCACACACATGAGGAAGTAATGAATGGGTTGTTTCATAACCATCTCTGTTTTGAGTCTAAGACAAAGAGAAACTTTAATTTCTTCTTTTATTCTGGAGAAAAACAAAAAGGGAAGATGCTCAGCTTCAGTTGCTAATACTAAAAAATATTTATGAGTATATTTGTGAGTTGATGCTTCAGTTTTAATAACTATAAAAAACATTTACAAAATCACACAAGAACACATGAAGGTCAAAATTATTTCTGCTGGCTGTATATATTAAGAACTGTTAGATAGGGTTACAGTAGAGGGCGATTAAGACAGTGGGTTTTGTGACTTCAGTTTTCACTGATTGGCACTGAGTCGTGTTTTTGAAGGACTGACTGTGAAACATCGATGTGATGCTGAAGGTCTGCTCACGGTCCGTAGTCAACACTAAAAATCACTCTTCAGTTTTAAGTATAATAAACTTGTGTATAAACACTAAGGCTAAAGGCTTTCATTAAATTAAATTATTTATTCTTTTAAATTTGTCACTTTTGTTGTTTTTTTTTAATTCTACCCTTTTTAAATCCTATCTGCATGTCTGTTATTACTGCATGGCTTTGTGCTTCTTTTATATCTTGTCCTAATGCCTTTTATGTCTTATGTAAAGTGCTTTGAATTCCCTTGTAGTTGAAAAGCACACAACAATAAGTGGGCATTGCTTTGTCTCGACAGTCTTCACTTCCTTCCTATAACTACTTAAACTAGAAGCTCCTTCAGACTTATTTTATTAATATTTCTCTGTGTGCAGATACCCCAGGTGAGCTACGCCTCCACAGCTCCAGAGCTGAGTGACAACACCCGGTATGACTTCTTCTCCCGTGTGGTGCCTCCTGACACCTACCAGGCCCAGGCCATGGTGGATATTGTTAAGGCTATGCGCTGGAACTATGTTTCCACAGTGGCCTCAGAGGGGAACTATGGAGAGAGTGGTGTCGATGCTTTCATCCAGAAGTCTCGGGAGGATGGTGAGTACACTTGGCCTTGCTTATCATTACAGCATATCTTGCATACCAAGCATGGGAAGGTGGGAAGGTATCAGCCATTTGAGCTTGCTGCACTGCAGAGTGTAAAAACTCAGTGGTATGCAAGCAAAACGCAGCCACTGAGGTCAAATGTTAGATTTCATCCCAGAACATGCTTATAGGCAGAGCTCCACTTTGATACCGCAGAGGACACCTGTTTATGATTACGATATGAATGGCTTTGAATCACCATTCAGTTTTACATGAGTCATAGTATAGAAACAATATCTATAATATGAAGGAGGTCCTAATTAACATCTTAAATTTACATACAGTGTGCCTGTATTTCCATTAGCTAAATGGCTACGACTATATGTAGCATCTGACAAGTATCCAGAATTCATTGAAGTGCAGTTACAAATCAGATATGACTGTCTATAGCTGGGTCTTTGAATCTCGAATTACTACACTGTGGGAGTTCCTGAGGTACTTGAGGATTGTGGATTGCAAAGTAGAAAAGTAATTAAAAAAGGTCAGGGCGTTAAAATGCCTCGGTCATGTCGTTGGCTTGCATCATGCTTGGACAGAATGAGACTAACTTGGCAGTCGTTGCTCATCAATTATGTCTGTCACTCGAAATCTTAAATCGCTTGGGCACATGTCAGGGAAGCTGAGGGGTGGGAAAGAAATGCGTGTGGAAATGCATGCAAAATAGAGGCCATGATCAGATGTGAGTTGAGTATATCAGCAGTGTCACAAATGTGGTTACATTCAACAGCTTGAAGATAATGTGTAACAAACCTACCTAAATGATAATCCATTTGATAATGTGTTTCTGACTGAGGGTTAATCACACCTTAGAGGCAGATTTTTCCCCCAGTTTCAAAGTCATGAGATTGGGTGCACCCATCTGGGATAATTAGCAGTCCACCCTTTTGTCACTTTTGGCTTCAAACATACCACGATGGAGAAGCAGAGGCCTCGAATTAGTCACAAACATGCAGGTAATGTTACAGTACAGTTGTGGCGAAAGGTTTTAGCAGTACAAGTATTGTTTTTTTACATTTGTTTAATAAGTTTCACTGGCCAAACTTTTGTGGGCACAGACTTTTTTAGATAAATAGCACAAGTTTATTCAGTCTATTAATTTTATATACATTAAAAATGAATCAGACTTTGACTATATTGTCAACAAATTCTTTTGAGTTTGTTCAAGCTCAGTAGATGCATATCTCTCTAAACACATTAATCTATATGAATTACTCAGAAAAATCATAGATGTTAGCTGCAAGAATTTAGTTTGAGCTCTTAATTGAAATTCTATTCTCCACAGTGTGCTTTCACAGTATTAACTGAGCAAATTTCTGTGACTGTGGAATTATTTTAAACATCCTTCTAATTCACTGCCCCATTTGTTCTCTTACTTTGCTGTGTACCACTGTTATGAGCTGAATATACCAAGAAAATAACCTGAACAGGCAAATTATCTGACTCAGCTCCCACAGCAGCAGCCCTGGCAGCTCAGGAGCCACCTGCTTGGAGCTTCACCAGAACAGCTTTCCCATAAGAGAGTTAGTAAATAAGACTGAGTACAATGTGGGTAAAAAGCAGATGATGAAAGGTAAATATGAATTCCAGGTGGGGTTTTTTGATCTCTGCTTTTGTTTCCCTCTTCTCTGGCAAAAAGTGCCTCAAGCTGGAAATCGGTGGCCTTCAGTGTTCATTTCCGAGTAGTGTAGAGATGAGAAGCTTCTCATCATCCATATACTGACCCACAACGTGACCCACCCTGAAGGGATGGTTGTAAGAGCTGATGTAGGATACATGGACAAGAAAAGCAGTCACTTGCTTTGTTTAGCGAAAAAAAGAGAAAAAAAATCACTATCCTCCTTTCCAAATCTCATACTTTTCCATATACTGAAAAAAGTCACATGGAATCGTAGTCTTGAGAGCTTGGAAAAAAAACTAAAAATAAAGGCCTTCTTTTTTCAGGCTCCCATAACTACCATGACTTGAATGAATGAGAATCTACACAGACTTTTCTGACATACTAAATTGTAATGAATTGAGGGAAATAATTATTTGATCCCCTGCTGAATTTGTACATTTTCTCACAAAGAAATGAACTTGGTAGTTTAATTTTAATGGAGAGAGACAGAATATCAGCAATATCCAGAAAAAAAACTCATTACATAAAAGTTATAAATTGATGAGCGTGTCATTGGGTGAAGTAAATGCTGTTGCCGTGCAGCACTGTGCCACAGTGGTTACAACAAGAAGGTCCTGGGTATGACTTCAGCATCTGGATGAGGCCTTTGAGTGGAGTTTGCAGGTTCTCCTTGTGTCTGCATGGGTTCTCTCTGCGTACTCTGGCTTCCTCCCACATCCAAAGACATGCAATTAGTGAGGTTAGGTCAACTGGTGATTCTCAATTATTAGGTGTGGAAATTAGTGCAAATTGTTGTCTGTCTCTCTGTGTTAGCCCTGAATTGGATGGATGGATGGATGGATGGATGGATGGATGGATGGATGGATGGATGGGGTTGGGGTGAAATAAATATTTGATCTCCAGCCAAAGCCTGACTTAATTACAGTAGTTGATGGAGAAACCCCTATCTGACAAGCACTGCAGTAAGGTGTTTCTTGCAGTTGGTCACCAGGCACAAATCTCACGAGGGGTTTTGGTCCATTCTTTACAGAAATTCTCTCGCTGCCGCTTGGCAAGTCGAAGCTTCAGCTCCCTCCACATCTGTGGACCCATCTTCAGTTTTCTGACTGAGGGAAGGAGGTTCTCCAAGATTTTATAGTACATGACCCACTATAAAGTATAATGTTTCCACCTGCAGGCTTGACTGTAAACTTGTAAACTGCAAACTTAAGATGGGTCAGTACATGCACCTTCTTGGGGGGATCTTGCAAACACAGTTGTTTTTTTCATCATAGTGGTACTAGAACAGACATAGGTGGTATTCTTGGTGACTGTGGTCCCAGCTGCCTTCAGATAAGACTTAGGGTGATTGATGTTCATTCTATTTTTCTTCTATTTCTGAATAATCACACCAACAGTTGTGACCTTCTCACAAGGTTCTTGCTGATGGTGTTGTAGCCTTGTGCAGGTCTACAATCTTGTCCCTGACATACTTTGAGAGTGGTGGTGGAGAGGCTGAAATGGAAGTAATTGATTCTGTGGACAAGTGTGCTTTCGACATATATCGAGCTGAGATCAGGAGCGTCTGTAATGTATTGATTTGGTTGATTGCAATCTGTATGTCACATGGGCACACAGCTAATCTGTGGGAGCAGGAATTCTGACTGGGTTGTAGCAGATCAAATGCTTACTTGATGACATGCATATCAATTTCAAAATTGAATGTGATGTATTTTTATCTGGATTTTTGGTTGATATTCCGTTTTTCCATCCAACTACCATAAAAATTAGAGATTGGGAGCAAAGCTTGTAAATTCAGCAGGAGATCAAATAATTATTTCCCCCTCTGTATGTGTATTAGCTACACCTAATGCTGGACAAGAAACTTTTCTTCGCCTTGTGTTTCCCTTCTACAGACTAATAGAGATTTTTCTCCCCTGGCTATGAATATGTTATATTAAATTACTAAAGACATCAAAGTAAAGAGCAGTACATTGAGGCCATAGTAAGTTCTAATACCATCAGATAATTTGGAACATCCTACATTGAGCCGATGCAGACACTGGATGCTTTATTTCTTCAATTTCAAAGGACCTATTTTATGAAACACACATAGTTTCTGAAATGGAAACTTCCTAATGGTCATCCGGGGTCTACTTAATGGTCTCTTATTGCTTGCTACTTTTGTATTTATGAATGTACAATTCTTTCTGAGTGCGGACTTTAGGAAACAAACAGGAGACACAGAAGCCAGTCAGTTGTGGGCAGTAGAAGCTCATCTCTGACTGCAGACTGCCCTTCTCTGCAGAGACGTTGATTACTATGGAGTATGCCCCAATAGATGTCATTAATCAAGTTAATGAAACATAATGTCAATAAGAACCCTAACAAGATTTCCCTTGCAAACCAATGGCCTGCCTGACATCAACATAAGAAACCCTGCTAATGGAGTGACTGCTACCCCTGTGTGATGAGGAGGATTACAAGTGTTAGCCACAGAGTTGTGTTGAATAAGCGCATGCTAAGAAGAAGAAAAGGGTAGCACAAACAACTCTGCATTGCTCCTGGGTGGTTTATTTGTAGATTCAGAGAGCAGACAATTTTAGAATGGGCTGCTGTGATTCCTGTTGAGCAAAAACAAAGTATGAACTCAGCACATGGGGAAAAAATATAATTATCTTTTATTAACTGATTCTTAATGAAATTATCTTTCTGGTTAAAATCGGTTCCTATTTAGTAATTAAGGTTGGTGAGATTCTATATTTATGTTATTAATAACAAACCCCATGAAACTATTAAAACACCAACTGTGTGTTTGTGTGTAAATGTACCTGTCTGTGTCACAGTATTGATTAATGTTTTTTAGTGAGGATTATTACATATAGCACAGTGTTTGGGGTCGGCCTCCATTTCTTTATATTTTACTTAAGAGAAACCAGACTTTTTTTAAGGTCTTTCAAAGTTTTTTGGGCATTTTTTTTGCATGTGTGTGTGCACACAAATGTTTTAGGTTTATTAGATCACTTAACACTAACCCATTCAAGAATAAAAAGGCACCTAACTCAACCTTAACCAGTGTAACAGATAGCTTAGCAAAGAACAGTGAGTGTCTAGACCAATCTATAAAACATGGTTGAAGCTTCAGTTCAGTGGTGTTGGGGATCTTGTCTAAATCGATAGAAATATGAACACAGAAAAGCGCCGACAGATTTTGACACCCCCGATCTGATACTATTTGGAAAGTGTCTAATTGGAAACGGCTTCATTTTTCATCAATGATCTCAAACACACTGCCCACGCAGTAAAAGCATACTGGGATGGAAAAACACTCAGTGGAACACTGTTACTTAAGAAATGTGGGGATCCTCTTGAATGAGAAGTGAACAAAAGGCAACCGACATCTAAATAAGAGCTTTGACTGTCCTTGAAGTAAACTGGAGAACAATTCGTGAAGGCTACTGAAAGAAATAACAAAAAAGCTTGTCCAGGACAGTTCAGGCTGCGCTGAAGAATGACTTTCTAGTTTCTAGAATTGTCCAAACCCAGTCTTTGCCTTTTATGCTATATTTCCATTTATGTTTGCACATTTCAATAAATCACTGTAGCTTTTTTCCATTTTCTTAGTAAAATATTAAGAAATGAGTGATCGTTAGAGACTTTAGCAAAGTACTGTATTTGGTGCATTAGTAAATAATTTTGACAAGAAGCTAATCTTAAAATAAAGAACAGAATTAGTGTTTATTATAATGTAGGAATGTGACACTGAATCCAGTGTTGTTCTGATTGGCTGTAGCTCAGGAGGTAGAAGAGGTCACCTACTAATCGGAATGTTTCAGGTTCGATTCCTGGCTGCTCTGGGCTGCGTGCCAAAGTGTCCTTGAGCAAGATACTGAACTCCAATTTGCCCTCTGACGCGAGCGTTGGAATATGAATGCGTGTGAATGTTAGACAGTAAGCACTTAGCCAAAAGAAGGAAGTGCTTGTATGAATGGGTGTGATTGCATGAATGCAAATGTGTTCTTTAAGTCCTTTGAGTGCTCAATTAGAGTAGAAAAGCACTACATAAGAATGAGTCCATTTACCATCATTCCTTTTATACATGTAAATATTTGATTCAGTCTTTGCAGCTTTCATGATGTTATTCAAGGTAAAGAAATTGGAAAGTATTGTAGGCTGTGTAATAGGATTAGATAGAAGCATGGCTCCACCCAGAGCAACAGACTTGTGAACATCAGTATTCTAAATGACCGCAGTCACCCAGGGAAAAGATCACAGCAGACACAGCGATGTCCCCGTTCCTATCCGTATGGCCTTTTAATCTCCAGTTCACACCCGTCTGTGGTGTGTCAGCCTGTTATGTCTTTATTTATTATTTGACATCACGCAAATGACCCCTGAGTGCCTCAGATATGTCCTCTTGCAATTTGTTTAAACAATTACTTGTCATTGCTTAATTGGGCAAAACGAAAGGCTAAATAATCATCACCCATCTTCTCTAGCTGTTCTGTCTCTGTCTTATCTCCCCCTCTGACAGGTGCATAATGGTTACATATTGCTTTTAATGCAGAGATACTGTAAAAGCCAATTTCCTTCACCAAGTACTAGTTGAACTTTGATCCTCAGTAATACCCTATGGAACATTAACTCATTACAGGTTTCCACGTGACAACATTCTGTACATATTGAGGTTTCCTGTATGGAAATTTGTAATTTGCACATTTAAACAAAGAAGAAAATTTGAGAAAAAATGTGTTGCAGATCCAATCAAAAGTGCAGGGGGAAAAAAAGCAATGGATTAGGGTGTGGGGGAGGCTATGGGGGATGTTGGAGTTTATTTTAGCCTGAAGTACTCGGGGGATGCGGCACAAATTGGCCACAATGGATGGTGTTGTATGAATTTGTACAGATAAGGTTAGTATATGAATAATTACATGGAAACCAAAAACAATAAAATGAGGTTACTGACTAAAAAGTATGAACATCAAATTTGCTTCTCGTTGGTTGCCTGCTGGGTTGTCAGAAAAATGGAGAATGTCAGTGACCTTAAGTGACGTTCAATGGGTGTTACATTGCAACAGCAGTTAATCAGATTAGTGTACAAGAATGATGAAAACAAGAATATGAATTGAGTAACAGATTTTATCCTGGTGCCCAATAGCTCTGTGTAAAATATAAAATTCTGGATGAAGCTACTTTAAAGTATGGATAACATTTTAGATTTGAAGGAGACTTAAATCTGTCTACTTACTTAAATATTTCTTTCCAGCAGCTGAGAACGATTTCAATTAAACAATGTTAGACAATAATGTAAATTAGATACCTCATGCAACTAATCTGGATTACAATTTTGCAACTACTCCACACAGCTCCTCTTCATATGAATTTATCATCACTTCTGTCAGGGGGATATGATTTTCTCAGCTTCCACTAAGCACTTTCTAATGGCTTCATATTATTGCCATTTGAATAGGCTTACATGTTACATTATTCAGTATTGTAACAATTTCATGACAGCTTATCAGGCAGGTCTTATTTTATAATGCAATCAAGTACTGCAGTTCTTGCTCAAGTTACTGTTTTAAAGTGATTAAAAAACATTCATGTACAGTGGGGGAAATAATTATTTTGTATGTTTGCTCACTTCCAACGAAATAAGCAATTACTAGTTCTAATGGTAGTTTCATTTTAATGGAGAGAGACAAAATATCAAAACACAAAAACCCACCAATTTTTGTTAAAAACTTCCATAATTACCTGTCTGTTAATTAATGAACAAATCCATGTAAAATTACAGAAATGATACTTCTTTTTCTGTCATTTTAATTAATGCACATATAACTGTAAAGTAGAATGGAACTTTTACTGTTTCAGTAAACATGTGAAATTATGTTTAACTTGCTAATGCTAATTAAAGACCATTAAAATTATTGTAATTATTCAAAGAATTATTCACCCCCCCCCCCAACTGTAGATATGAATTCAGTGAATAAACAGGAATTAATCATAGTGTGTCACTCACCACGTAATCATGTGGTGTTTCATTTAATGAACGCACACTATTTAAATGTTAGCCTAGACAAATTTGCATTTTCTGAATGTAGCTATTTCTGTGTGAGACAAATACACTCACACAGGCCTCTGGTAGAGGATAGTATTGGTTGGACAACCCTTTTCCCTTCTGAACTGCCTTAATTCTTTGTGGCATAGATTCAACAAAGTGCTGAAAACATTCCTCAGATATCTTGAACTATTTTGACATGACAGTATCTTGTACTCGCCGCAGATTTGTCTGTGGCATCCATGATGTGAATCTTCTGTTCCACCACATCCCAAAGGATCTCTATTGGATTGAGATTGAGTGTCTGTACAGACCAACTTAGTAGAGTGAATTCACTGTCATGTTTAAGAAACCAGTTTGAGATGATTTGGGCTTTAAGACACGCCATGTTGTTCTGCTGGAAGCAGCCATCAGAAGATGTGTACATTGTGGTGTGAAAGGGATAGATCAGGTCAACAACAACAATACTCAGGTAGGCTGTGGCATTTGAACAATCCTCAGTTGGTACTAGGAAGCCAAGAAAATATCCCCCACAACACTACACCAGCAGCAGCCTGAACAACTGATACAAGGCAGAATGGATCCGTGCTTTTGTCATTTAAATGTCATTTTTCTTGATAATTCTTACCTACCATCAGAATGTTGCAGCAGAAATTGAGTCTGTAGTCCATCTCTTTCAGGAATCAATGTTCTGTGCAATCAGATCCGCTCTTCTGCATACCTTGGTTGCAATAAGTGGTTGAGTTGCTGCTGCCTTCCTATCAGCGTGCAGCAGTTTGGCCCTTCTCCTCTAATGTCTGCCATCGACAAAACACTTTTGATCAGAGAACTGCTGTTCACTGGATAGCGTCTCTTTTCTGGACCGTTCTCTCTAAACCCTAGGGATGGTTGTGTGGAAAAATCCAAGATCGGTAGTTTCTGAAATGCTCAGACCAGCTGGTCTGACGCTAACGTGCAATGTTCAAAGTCCCTTAAATCACCTTTCTTCCACATTTTGTTGCTTGGATTGAACAGATCATCTTGACCATGGCTGCCATGTGACTGGCTGATTAGCTATTTACTTTAACAAGCAGTTGAACAGGAGTATTTAACTAACAAGTAACACACATTTCCAGCTGTGTATGTGTATACATTTATGTCATGCTACTTTAAAAAAAAAGTGAAAACCACCAAACCAATAATGTTGTTTTACAAAAACAACATTACAAAAGTTGTTTTACAAAAAAACCTCCAAGAAAACAAAAAAACAATGCCCACAAAGCCAAAAATGAGAGAAGGAGCATGTTAGCAAGAGCTGTCTTTGATCAAACCTGCCCATAAGCTCATTAAGATAGCATTGTAGAATGCATCCTATAGATGTAACTATGGAGATTTTTTTCCCTTTGGTTGGGTTACAGAGGTCACTCAGAGTTCACTTTACAGAGAAGTCTCACTTGAAGCAATATAATGACTCAGCATCTGTGTAGAGTCACTAAGGCCACAGAGCATTGCCTTTCAAAGATTCAGTAAACTGTTACTCAGAGAGTAAGGCATGAAGACTAATGAGCAAAAGAAACCAACAGGTCCTCCACCTAAATCAGTCATTTGTTCATACAGTTCCACCTAGTACTACCCATGTAAGCATTCTTGAAACAAATGTTTTTAAAGGTCAGAGAACTGCCACATTAGAGGGTATGTGGAGCGAAAGTGGCATTTGAGTGTTCACGGAGAGACTGGAGTCCAGTTTATTTATTTTAACTTTTTCTTTCACTGGCTATTTTCTTTCATTTTAACTCTTGGTTTGATTACGTCTCAGCAGCAGCTGGAGAACAAAAAAAAATACTTAAGATTAGGAAAATAAGATGCTTTGGGTTAAAATTTCACAATATAAAATCTATTTTAGAAACCTGTTCACTGTGTCTCTGAGGTCAAATACTTCAGCCTCACATGCAGGTGCTGAAACCAGCTGACACTCTCTCTTCTTCAGGGCTGCCGGAGGTCATTTTCCTTACAGCACAACTACAGAACATTATAACAAAAAAATGTCTACTTTTTGTTTAATGAGCCCTGCTACTTTTACTTGTGTATTGCTGCACTCCTCAGCTAACATCTGAGTCTCCTCAAGGCTCCAGTGTGAGCAAACCTGGTACCATACGATTCCTACAACAGTAACAGCCAGTTTATACACACGCACCAAACCTCACAGTCTAACACAACAGTATAATTTCTATTTCTGAAGTCAGAATTGCTTTCTTGATGTGCTAAGCTTTCTCTTGCACTCATAAAAACATATACATTCACTCAAACACAAAGCTATAATACACTAATACATAATACATGCATGCATTGTATGTACAACAGCGCTTTGGACACTTTCCAGTGAGTTCATGGAAAGAATAGTTTTGACACCTGTGCAGTGCTTCTGTACAAATCCAAAAGCCGGGCAGAGTGATTTCACACAAAACAGTGTTACTGCATCTGAAAATATTTGTGTAACAAATGAATGACATTAACTTTCATGTTAGACGGCTAACCCAACGCTGTACCAGACAAAAACAAAGACCAATCCTAAGAATTTGTGTTCTGGGCTCTGACTCCAAACTTGATTGATTGTCTCATTCTCATATGTTTCCAGGAAATACATTTTTAAATTCCCGGAGATTCTCTCTATCTAAGCTGCATTATTTCTGAGAGAGCGATGGTTATTGTTAATTAATTCATCTGCTGTTCCTTCCAGGAACTCCAGATGAACAGGAGTGGCCCTCCAATCTCATTGTACATTCTGTATAATGACAATAAAGGCATTCTATTCTGTTCTAGGAAGAATGTGTTTTATGATTTCATCACTTCACAGTGTCAAAAAAAATCACTTTTCCAATTTTCTCTTTCTTTCCAGGTTATGTCTGTGTTGTTTTTACACAGTTACTGGTTAACACACTTGGCATCTAGATTACTGGGCCTATGCAGCCAGTGGCACAGCAGAGCAGTATCTTTAGATTAGTTTGACTTGAGAGTTATTGATCCCTTTGGGGAAATGTGCTCATTACAGCAGCAATAAAATTTTGCTTAGGGAGAGACAAGAATAATATAATTACACTAATCTAAAATAAACAGAAGGCGGTCAAGGTGCATCTGAGCACAGTTTATGAGAAGGAAGTTAATTTATGGATGTTGTTTTGCCAGTTTTGTCTATTTATTGACATTGACGTATTAACATCTCACTTAACAACACTGTTGCACAAATGTCTTTTATGACCTTAGCAATAATTAAATCATCATTTTATGTCTCTGTACTGGATCTGTGTTTGATCAGACTTTACTTCAGAACTCTTTCAATTAACTTTATTTACAGAGTGTGGATTTGTGTATGTCCAAATCTAAAAAGAACACAGACACATCTGTCAGTACGTTTTCCTTCAGAACTATTGTTCTTTTCAGGTTTCCTCCTAATGAGCAGGTGGAAGATGATGATTATTCAGCTTCTCATCTAACCCGAATCTTCATCCTGATAAACATCTTGACACAAAAAGAGAAGCTTTAGATGAAAACCATGAACCCATTCTCTTTATGTCGCACTGTTGTGTATTCTTTGGTGTAAATCAGTCGACTGTTGTTTGTTTTGTAGAAAGAAAGGTTTTGCGATTCAATTATATTTCGAGAAAAGTGTGATTGTTGAGACATTTGTCACAGTTTTTTTGTGTGTGTTCTTGTTAGTTAAACCTACAAAAGCATTATGAGGTCATCAGCAACATTGTGCTGCTTTATGAGACAACACAGTTTTCCAGAGAAAGCCAGTGCAAGTGTCTTAATTAGGGCACACTCCTCTCTCGCTGTAGCTGTTCCTGCAGGGCGACATGCTATAGACTGAATTCACCCTCTGGTTTGTGCAGTTTAGTCATGAAATGTCTGCATGCTCATACTTTAGTGACTTATCAATCAGGGGTTAGACTTCCCCTAAAGCATACACCATTTTATTGTCAAATATTTTTGTACAGGGGGCTGTAATTTTTTTTTTGTTTTGTATTAAATAATTTGTGAAACTAGAGACAGAAGTGTTGGGAAAGTGTGTCCCGAGCAGTTGAGAGTTCCCTAAGAATTCTCTGCAGTCACTCTTCTTTTTGCAGCCAGAAGAAATGGCAGAACGCCAGAAATGAACATAATGCTGTTTTAAGGCAGTACACTTTTCAATCCCTAGAACTGCCTCATGGTGCTTTGGATGAACCTGTATCTGTCCACCTGTATTGATTTTGGAAGAAGGGTTTTGCCAATTCAATTTAGGAAGTAAGCGAACTAGCTTTTCTGCTAGCCTACTGATGCATGAAGTAACTAGCCAATAAGTGAGCGAGTTTATAGGACAAAACTGTTAAACTAAAATATTAACATTAAAAATTACTTTTTATTACTTGCTAAGTGTGGTTCACTACATAACAATGTTGGCTACATCTTTATCGATACAAAGCATGCTAAGGTCAGATAGGAGTCTGAGCTTTTTCATGGAGTTGGAGGCTGTGCCTGAGGATGCACTCTGGCAGAGTGAACTGATGTTAAACAAGAGAACATTGTTGCCGTAGTCTTTTTCTGGCTCCCTTGAGAGCTAATTACTACGCTGGCTAACTTGCATACTGTAGTTGCAGCATTCTTTCTAAATTGACAATACCGTTGAAACATTGTGATGGCTGTGTAGTACTGTAGGATTCAGAGAAAAACAGATGATGTCAAAGTTTATTTATTTACCATATCACTTCAACTGAGTTTTTAACACACATTTACCAAAAAAGATACTATCAAGGTGAAGTGAAGATCAAATTTTAGTCACAATATGCCAGATGTAAGACTGAGATGTATCTTTGCTCTCTGCAGTTTGAGATGACCTTTAAGAGCCATTAATTGAAATATGTTTGAGATATATATATATATATATTTTTATGAATTAGTTGTGACCAAGGTAGTCAGAAGTTAGGGGATTGCACTACGGCTACAAATACCTTGGAATGCCACAGGAAAATGGGAACCATTTTCCTGTGGCATTAAGTTGAAACCTCCAAATACCTGCAGAGAGTAAGGCAAGTCCTAGGTCAACTGAAGTCAGCTGAATGGGAAGAGCAAAATTCAGGCAATCAACACCTACACCCTGACAGTTGTCAGATACCCTGCTGGGATAATAAGCTGGCCAAAGTAGGAGATAGAGGCCGATGATGTCAAGAAAGGAAAGCTCCTTGCCGTGCATGGAGCGTTTCACCCCAAATCCAGCACCCTGAGACTGTACACTAAGTGGAAAGAAGTTGGTCGAGGACTGGTGAGTGTCAGAACCACTATCTTAAATGAAACAACAAAGATCCATGACTACATCAGGAAGATGGCCACAAAGCATCATGTGCTTAGTGAGTATCTCAGGCAGGAGAAACCTGTGGAAGAACAGGAACTATGGAAGGACAGGCCCCTGCACGGCATGCACCACCGGCAGATAAAAGTAGTGGCTGACATAGAAAAATCCTACCAATGGCTGGACAAAGCTGAACTGACAGCACAGAGGCACGAATCATGGCAGCACAGGAACAAGCTCTAAGCACAAGAATCATAGAGGCTGGGTCTTCTACACCAGGCAAGACCCCAGGTGCAGGCTGTGCAGAGATGCCCCTGAGACAATCAGCACATAACAGCAGGGTGCAAGATGCTAGCAGGCAGGGCATACATTGAACACTATTACCAAGGGGCTGGCAGAGTATACAGGAACATCTGTGCCAAGTATGACCTGGAAGTCCCAAGATAAAATGGGATACGCCCCCAAAGGTGGTTGAGAATAAACAGAGCTAAGATCCTGTGGCACTTCCAGATGCAGACAAACTTGTGATGGTGAACCAACTGGACAGCGTGGTGGTGGACAAACAAAGGAAGACGGCTGTAGTGATAGACGTTGCGATACCAAGTGACAGCAAAATCAAGATGAAAGGACAGGAGAAGCTCCATAAATACCAAGGGCTCAGAGAAGAGCTGGAAAGGATGTGAAAGATGAAGGTCACTGTGGTTCCTATGGTAACTGGATCACTTGGGGCAGTGACCCCCAGCAGATTCCTGGAACAACATTCAAGATCTCCATCCAGAAGAGCTCAGTTCAGGGAACAGCTAAGATACTGCACAGGACCCTCAAACTCCCAGGCCTCTGGTAGAGGGCGCAAGCTTGGATGTCAAAGACCGCCTGTAGGTGCAAGCTGGGTGTTTTGTTTTCTTTCATATATATTTTTATACATTTCATATATATTTAATATATATTTTTTTTCTTTTTTGTCGTGCAAATTAAAGTAATAATTGTTCTGCATAATTCAAATGCGAAAACCCAACATTTTCATTTGCCATTCTGGTGTAAATAATCAGTCGCATTTTGGCAAAAGGCAGATCCAGACAACAGTTGGCAGGTTTAAAGTGTTTATTGTTAAGGAGTGAATGATTTACTGATGGAGAGTAGTTGGTGGGGGGATTCAACAGCACTGCAGGTTTGCACACGGGAGCTCTGCCAGGGATGAGATAAGGAATTAGCAGGAGTCCAAGAGGAGAATAGGGCATGACCTCTATTTATATTTGATGGTTAAATGCAGCAAAATGTAATGTTGTCCTGAATAATTCACTGACACATTTTCAGCTGCTAAGTGAGCCCTTGGTCCTTTAAGAGTAGAATAGAATAGAATGCCTTTATTGTCATTATACAGTACAGATGTACAGTGAGATTGGAGTAAAACAGTTAAACGAAAATTTGTCCTGTTTTCTGTGAAAATTGTATTGTTTTTGTGAAACTATGTGCTTCAGCTGCTGGGGCATTAAAAGATGCTTCATGTCTGCACAAGAACCTTGAAAGGTCAATTTTGAATAAATGAGAAAGGCACCCTTGTGTTCGTGAGTCAGGGGTACCACTGTCACGGGCGGAGGGGGGAAGGGGGCGGATAAATAGAGGCTCTGGTACCTTATGTGATGGGAAAACATTGGCATGAACCAACCACTGACTGTTAGCCACAAGTAATCTCCATACACAGTATGCTGAAATAACCTTGATGGTGGAAACTGAATTTGATTTAGCGAAAAGAAATAAGTGATGCTGTATTTTGAACAGGATTTCCATAAGGTAATAGGCAGCACAGTGAGCCACAAATAGGA
The DNA here is from genome assembly GCA_015052665.1 of Apistogramma diplotaenia. Classification (NCBI taxonomy): domain Eukaryota; kingdom Metazoa; phylum Chordata; class Actinopteri; order Cichliformes; family Cichlidae; genus Apistogramma; species Apistogramma diplotaenia. The sequence goes on from VOQJ01032058.1 coordinate 120,095, forward strand.
TTCCAATTGTCCCATTAGGCCTGATGAAATCAGGAAAATGTCTGGGCAAGGCTAAACATCCAGAACTGATTGAGAAGAATGTCAGAGGAGTTATGGTTATCTCTGACCAGAAGCATTAGATTTTGTGACAACAGCTGCAAAGAGGCATTGCATTAATATATTCTAGGGATGGGGTTTCCCAAATCATTTGATTTAAAAACCATCGTCTTTAATTAATATTTTTGACCAACTGAGCATTTGGACACACTAAATATTTTGCATTTGAATGTCCTTATTTTCCCTGACCCTTGTTAGAAGTAAAGTAACTTACATTTAGAAAAAAGACCTTTCAGAGCCTCATAAAAATGCAACATTGCCCACAAGTCTCTGAGACAAACTGCTGGAGGTTGAGGTAATTCTATAAAAGCAAGTGTGAGAGGAGGCAGACATTTCATTGGAGAGGGGAGAAACAAACTGCCTTTCATTTATTTGTTGGCAAGTAAACATTTAACACAATTCAACATTTCTTTTTCTTCAGCAGGCTTCAAACTCACTTAAGAGGTATGGAAGCTTTTAACTTTCTCAGCAAAATCATAAGCGCAGAAGACATTGGCGAGGAGTCAGGATTTTAAGTGTTATTGAAGACATTACACTGGAGTCTTACTGAAGTTATGCTGGCTCTGTGAGAGTGTTCCTATTTTAATTCAGAATGAGGAATAAAGCAAAAAGTGATTTAGCCTGGCAGGAATCGCAGGATAAATTTTTGACATAATGTCACTTCATCTCAGGGCGTGTCATTTCTATTAGAAATGACAAGGCAGTTAGCAGTTAGCTGAGAGGGGGAGAGGATGAGAAAGGGGAGACGTGTGGCTAAGAGGAAGCAGGATTGGATTTGAAGGGTGGAAAAACGGAAGCGTTTGCCAAATGAGAGAGAAATGGTTGATCAGCTAGCAGGGAGGGAGCTGCTGCAATTCTTAAAATTCATTACTCATTTGCTCTATTGTCAGGCTGATGAGGAAGTGATCAAAACAAAGCTGTTCAGTCCTTGCTGTTTGTTTGAAAACAAACAGGCATTATACTGTGATCACAAGGCACAGTGCGACGTTTCCCTTCAGAATTCTGTCTTTTAACGTGCCACGCTCTTCGTGGTCTCTTGGAAAAAAGTGGGTTAATCTGTTGCAGAGGAGCAAGGTGGGATATTGGCTCATTTGTCAGGAAAACATTTATGAGTTATAAGCTCGTACTTCCATTTTTCCCCATCGTATCGATCCAGTTTGTACCATCTGCAAGCTTTGTGAATGGATTGAGCTACCATGCAAACAGAGAATTTGGTGTCCCAACATCAGCGGGGTGATCAATGGCAGAGACAGCCCGGGTCAACAGTTTCGATGCCTGTGTTTACTGAGGCAAGGTATTGAAAAAGAGACGGGCTGGTGGAGTACAGGGTGCAAACTAGAATCAATAGAACAGCTATCATCATTTGCAGGGTTTATTAATGGCTTTGCCCCTAGCTGGCAAAGAGAATAACACTCACTTGCATTTGGGCAACCAGCACTTCAGCGTTTATGCAGCTGGCTTCCTATCAATCATCACAGTGTAAGATGCTCTCAGCAATGGTCTGGCTACCTCGACTCACCTCATCAAAAAGCCCCCCTCAATCATGTAATGAATGGCGTCAATTACGAGACCAAGCTGCCAGGATATACAAATGATTCAGACTCGGTCAAAGTCTAAAGGCAGGCAAAAGTAACTGTGCAAGGCCTAGTTTAATTTACCTTCGTTCACTCGGCTTCTGGCTGCAGCTCAATGGAGGTTTCTTGCATTTTAAAAGGTACGTCTTCCTGTTTGTGACTCACAAATCCATCACTCACACTGGATACAGCCATAAGGCAATGAGTGCTTCCACCAATAGGTGGATCCTATCCCAGTGATGAAATTTCCCTTCAGTAAAAAGCTTTCCTGCTCAGTCTACAAAACATGTCATCGCCTACATCAGACAGCAAAGAAAAACATGGTGGTTTTCATGGCAGATGAATTGTTCCTACAGGATGTGGCAGCTCTGAAGAATAGGGGAGTGTGTTCAGTCAAATATGCCGGTGCAAAGCAAATGAACGAATCCATTTTTCCTACTGTCAAACAAAACTATTCAGTGCTGGTAATAGATGAATAAAAAAAAGACAAAAGGTCTGCTATTTTAGCGTTCAGAGGGAAAAAAAAATTAGAGGGATTTATTATTAATATAGAGGAAGAGATACGATTAAAAATGTATTTAAACAGTGTAGTTAAATCTATATGACACAAAGTAAAAGCAATGGCAAAAACCTATAATAGAATAATTTAGGGATTTCAAAAGAAAAGAATAATGGAAAGAATATTGAAAGCTATCCACTCTTGAGTCTCTACACAGATTAGAGAATGGCACTTGCCTTAAGGTATGTTTCTGTGTCCGTGGGATTATCCCACTTTAATGGAGCTCCCACTGCACTGACCCAGAGACTTGAAATTGTATGCTTGACAAAGTCTCCTCCACAGGCCAGCTAACCACATCTAAGATTACCATATCTGGACCCAATGCTCTGAAGTGTACCGACATGAATAGCAGAGCAGAGATCTAGGAGTGATCCTCCTGCTTCTTTCTTTTACAGTCATCTTCTTGCTGCAGTGCAATCATTCCCTTGTCTGAGACTTCACTAAATCTGCTGTACCTGCAGCAGAATAATGATGCAAGAATATATTAAGCAGCCCAAAAAAAAAAAAAGAGTCTTTAAAGGTGTATTCATTTAGTTCACTAACACTGTCATTCCAATCATTTGACAAGGCACACAAGACAAAGACTTTAATTAAGGATGGCAGATAACATGATAAAATAAAATTGTGGCTCTTTGATTCGCATATCTTTCATAGTATAAGAACCTGCTTTCATTCAAATAATTTGGGATAATTGGAGTCATATGTGTTATGCATTTTACGTTTGGCCTGTACTTCTCCATCAAGTGTTCTTTTATTGTAAGACTGCAAGATGAACAATGTGTGCACTCGCCTGTGAATTCTCCACAGAATTCCTGACAAGGCTTGAAAGATAGAGCAGGCATGAAATAGTCAGATCTCCATGTGTTTGACTGTGAAAGTGGAACAGTTGTATCTGCATGCAAAGAAGTAATCCTTTTGTTGCTGCTGTTTATAAAGGGCAATTCCACTTATTTGTCACTTCCTGTAAAGTTTGTTTTGAACGTTCTCTGCAAAAGCTATTTGCAAATGGATGCAGGAATGGAAGCGTTGCAGAGTGCAATAAATGCATTGCATTTTTGAGAAGGGTGGCATTAGGGACATTATGTCCAAAGAGCAAATCTGACTTCATGAGTTAGTAGGTTTGACTAATATTTAGGAAGACACCGCACATATTTAATTCCCCGTTTTTAACAAAGCCTCTGAAAATCTGTTTTGCTCATTAGTTAATCCAAATTATCTTTGAATACAATGCTCAACCACTTATCCCCTTCAGTCATAATATTTATATTTACAACTTTATGCATACTAAACACAAATTAGCACATGAAAATAAACTGGGCTGCCTGAGTGGTTGATATGCGATGACTTTAGGAAAACATTAAAAAAAATCTTCCAGTAGGGAACCCTGAGGCCCCTGGCAAATTAAAGTCTCATCATTATCTGACTTTATTCATATTGTTTATACCATAAGTAAGGAGCGGGTGAGGCTTTTCTAGCTGAGGGCATTTGCTGATGTGAAGTGCAAAAGAAATAAATAAATTAATCAAGTGGGGTACAGCCGTAGCCTCAAGGTTAAAGGATCCAGCTTGTAACAGAAAGTTTCCCAGTTTGAAGACCTCCTTGAGCTGGAAGAGGTTATAGGGGACTTGACTGACTTTGTAACTACTGTCAGCTTGTGCTTGAGCAAAGGACTGAAGCCCGGTTCTTTAGCCCTGGAGGTAAGCCAAGTATAACGTTATTACAGTAAACTATATGCATGTATTAAATTTAAGTTGTAAAGCCATTCCACTGCTTGTGTAGTTGACTCAGCGGAGATGCACCGTGGAGGTATTGGATAGCTCCCATGTGCAAATGTGTGAAAGTTTGCATACCTGAAGTCAAGCGAGTTGTATTTATGCAGGCCAAAATTATGAATCAGCCTTTGAAAGACTTTGAAATCTGTACAACATCCTTGGCATCCTCGATCATTAGGCCCTGGATTCAGATAAAAGAAATCCCAAGAAAAACCCTACAATGCAAAAAAAAAGAGAAGAGCAACATGTCAGACAAGCACGGATGCTGTAAATACAGACTAAAGAGAATGCTTATTCAGTTATAATTAGTAGAAACACAAATTTATACAGCAAACTGCACATTCATCTAGAAATTTGTTTGTGAAACTATGAAGGTATGTTTGGATCACTGCAAATGGTGAAGAGAAGACTGCTAGACTCACGTGGTACAGATGAACCGCCTCAGCATGGGCGCTACAAGCCCTCTAAAGATGTGCAGTGGTGTTTTTCACACATTAACAGCAGATGGTTTAATTATACCCCAACACCTTGTCATCCCCGGCAGCCAATATGCTCAAGAAATGATTGTCCACTTAATGTCTGATGTATCAAAGACACTGACATCATATTGGTACCAGTGGTCCTAAGGTTTTGGCTCAAGTCTGTCTATTTTCACCAGTAAATTATTTTCATGAATGAATTTGTCTTGTATGCTAATGTGAAACTGTACACGTTCTCCTGGTCACTTAAATATATTCATAAAAAGTAGAGACACTTACACAGTAATGTTCAGGGACCGCACATGCACACGCCCTGCAAGGTGTTTCCAACAGCAACAAAAAAAATCCTCTTGTGACCATACAGAAATATAAAATATGCAAAACATGTTTTGCAGTTAATTAAAAATAAAAAAGGATGTCAGCACAAAACTAGTACAAACACTTTACAGATGATTAATTATAATAAACTGAAGGTCAGGCTTTGTAAAGGATAAAGACTGCTGTGTTCATTTGTGTACAACACTGATATTTATTGACATTTTGTCAGAAGAAAAAACATTTTTGTGCAGAATCAGGAATGCTGCATTTTTTGGAGAAAGGGTTGCAGCATGAGATTTCAGGGAAAATTATATCACTGTCGCTTTGAATTCTTTTCATCTTGCTACTTTGATGCAAAATTGGTTTGGTGCAGCCGAGCACTTAACAACATCACAGGGTGTGTGAAACATTTTTCCTTTCTCACACAAAACACTGAATCCTAAAATCCTGTTTTGGGGATTGGTTTTTGTTTGTTTGTTTGTTTATTTATTTTTTGAGTGACAAAACACACTTCTTTGTTTTAATGTTCCCTCATAAGATCTGTGTGTACAATATCTGTTTTCTCAAAAACAGTTCAAAAGGAAAAAGACTTTGAAACTGTCCTTTAATAATGAATAACTGAACAAATCTCTGTAATTGTTTATTGGACCACACGCTTACACTGAATGAAGACATTCATTCATGTAGACAAGTTCTGTCTATATTTAATTTAGCACAGTATCATATGGCATTACCTCATCCACATGAAACGCACAAATTAGCACAGTGAGTAAAAAATATAGAAAAAAATGTTGCCACCATTTAACAGTAGGCAAGTGGCTGCTCCCTTTCAGCAGGGTTACTGACATGATAGTTCTTGTGCTGGGATGACTAGTTGACTTTGTTTTGGTAAACTGAATGAATATGAGCAGGATCAGGTCAGCTCCAGGTCTGCTATCATTTTACAACAAAGGAACCAGGCTAAATGTGACTTCATATGCTGCAAATACTTTTTTTTTTTTTTTAATTTTTGGTCTAGTCTAAGAAGGCGAGCAGGTAGAGTGAACTCTGCGATCAGTTTGGTTAAAGAGGAGGAATGACTTCAGTTGACCACTATTTTCTTTAGTTGAATACAGCACTAAAATTGGACTCCAGAAGTAATTCTTATTTCCACATCTGAGCTGTGAGAAAAACCTCTTCTCAACTTATACGGTACTAAAACCTGGTACCGCAGTATTGACCAAACTAGGTGCTGTGTTGGGTTTGATGTAAAGTGCACACCACAAAGGTTCACTTGTCTACAGTGATCTGATGAGTCAGCCCTTTGAAATAATATTATATCATTCAAAATTAGCTTTCCACCAGTCTGTCCTTAGCTCAGATACACCCCTCGTAACGGGACTGATGTGACACCTGATGAATAAACTCAGTTGATTAAGCAATCATGATTAATCCTTACTACCAGGTATTTCACATGTACCCACAAATTAGAGATTAAATGAGCAGTATTCACACATGGGCCCCACTCATACTTTGATATTCACGCAAACGTTGCAGGCCTGTTTGCTGCTCGCTGCAGCGTAACTGTGAAGCTCCTCTCGTCCACCAGATACACAGAAAGTCCACCTTACAGTTCAGCATCAGTCACCAATTTTAATGTTAATGACAGTTTTTCGCTTGATAAAAAACAAATAGTACTGTAACTTTCACTTTGCCAAAGTCACTTTGCCAAAAACTGATTGAAGCTTCTACCCTGTGATAGAAACGCTGTTGCTCACCCAAAATGACTTGATATTGTTAATGAGAGATATGTTTGACTTATTTTTCACAGATTATAGGTCAACAAGTCATTTAGAGCCGTTTAATTACAGGCAATCTTTTTTTTTAAGCAAATACCAGAAATCGCTTTTTGGCAGACGATCACTTTTTGGCACAACACCGGCTCAGTGCTCAGCTCCTACTGATGACAGTCCGTTGTTTTCACCCTGCAGTCTTTACCAGCTCGCCAGTCAGTTCACCAAAAGATCGCGCCTGTCACGTTGACGAGCAATCCACGTCAGCTGCTTGCCCGCAGATGCCTCGCTTGAAAACAGGTATGGCTCTCTAGCCACTTACTCTCAACATTCAGAGACTAGTAAAAACTATTCAGTTCTCTTTGGTTAGTTACACCTTGTGCTAGCACCTTCAGAGCCAACACTGCTGTGTCTTCTGCTGCATATCAAGGAAATGATGTACTTTCATGGAGCTTACTGATTGGCAGCACTAACTCAAACTTTCAAGTTTTAATGGGATGAACTTTTTGAGTTATTAACTTGAAAATTTTAGATAGGTAGCTTGAAATCTCGACTTTTTAACTCGACATTTTGAGCTACTTAACTTGAAATTTATGGATGTGATTTTTTTTTTAATTGATGTAAACAAGCTCCCATACTGTGTTGCACCTTTACAGTTTATGAATGCAGTTTGCTAACTTTAGCTGATGAATTAGCACCTTACCCTTTCATCCATATGTGTCTTCTGCCATAAAAAGATCAGCATGGCTGCAGCTAACATTAAAGCTTTAAAATGCCAGTGGGTGACATCACAGTGGCATCACACTTTATCTTGCAGCCACTGATGAGGATTTGGCCTCTGAATATAATGCATATCTGGTCATCGAAACCCATACATCTTAAGCTATTTCAGTACACAGTGCGGATTGACTGACCAATCAGATCATCATACAATCCCTAAAGTAAGCGTGGTTACAGAACTGTTAATCCAGGATAACCCAGAAAATTCAGAGAGAGTCTGACTATGTTAAACTCTTCACGTAGCAGGTCTTCTTCTGCTGCTTGCATAATTACTCTGCTCATGTTGGCGTAAAAGAGTTGCAAATGTACCTTTATAGGTATTCTTTGTTGAAATTGGCAGTTACTGTTCCGCTTAGTTTCTTGCTGGCACATTTCCCCCGTATGCCCACATTGTTGCAGTAAATCCAAATACATTTCAACAGACACGGATAAAGAAGGATCAGGTTTTCACAGAGCGTCCTGATCAGCATCTAGAGGATTTTCCAACAATGGAGTTGTTGTAAGATTTCAACTATCAACTTTTTCAGACTGACTCCTTCCAAACAGAACATTGCTAGCTTTAGAAATTCACTCTTTGCTGCATATTGTTGTATGATCTTATCTTCTGTTCCATGATTTCATGAATGAGTAAACCTGGAGGCCTGTACCCTCAAATAACATTGCAGAGCAGATGTGAACTTATCAGAATTTAAGTTCACTAAATATATGTGCAAAATGTTTATTATAGCATCGTCTAATGAAAAAAAGCCAAACCAAGTCTTGTTTAAATGAATTTATGTTTATGTTTTTTGCCTCCAGGGTGAAACTAAGCTGTTTATTGCTTCACATCATAAACTTCTGTCAGAAACTTCCTTAGAGTCCTAACCAAAAATGACAAACAGCTCTTTAATAAAAAATAGACTTAGCAAAATTTATTTCATGAACTACAATCATCCCAAAGGCGGAAGTAGATATATAGCTCTCAGAAGGATGGAAAAATCCTCAACAATAGCTCATCCTCAGGGCTGAAAGCTCTCAATGCATGCATGATCCAGCAACAATAACAGCAAAATCTTGTAAACAACTCCCACACTGGGCAGTCACTCTTTTGCAGCTTCAGATTGTTGATATTTATAAACATGCTGAAAATGTGCACAGTTTTGTTGGTTGTCTTTTTTTTTTTTCCCAGCCTATATTTATTCCTTTTCTACAGGGACTCCACAGCAACATCAAATTAGCAAAACAAAACACTTGACTACTTCTTTTTTCTTCTTCTTTTTTTGTTTGTTTCCTCAGCAGACAGGATTTTTGTACTATATGAATTCACAAATGATGTTTGTATCACCTTCCCACTTCAGTGCTCCCGCTGAAGCAGCGTTCTATAAATCAAACGAAACTCTGTCGGCATTACATCATAAAGAAAACGTCTCTTAAGGTGATAAAAAATGGGCAATCAGTCAGCCAATTAGAAGATGAAAACCGCTGATTCCATCGTTACGTTTTGTCAGCTTTTAATTGGTAAAGAGGTGATGAAGGCAAATTTACAGAGGTCATTCATCTCCTGCAGCAGAGGCTTTTTTTAGGACAGTTTTAGGGCTAGTTTGAAGGACAAAAGGCCCCTGGGAAATTGGGATTGAAGAGTTTTTGAAAAGCAGGTCCGGGCTGATGATTACGCCATTTTGAAAACACTTTGCTCCACACATCCGTCTTGAGGTTGCACTTATTTTTCACTGCTTTGCAGGTTTTTATGACAGTTTTCCTCCAGGTCTGCATTCATTATGTATAACAGAGCGGTTGATACGATTTCTACCACCCAGTATAATGAACTGCAAAATGTGTTTGTTGTCCACATATTTGCCCAAACCTCTGCATTTGTGATGCTGCAGCTCTGTTATCTCTCAGGCCTGGCAGCTTAAGGGCTTGGATTTTCCTCCTTGGAAGCTCCCGTGCTCTCAGGCAACAGGTTCCTCTAATGATGGAAAATTATGCTTGTGGCACGTCAATTATGGTGCAAAAATACTCCTTAGCAGCTGCATATCATTTCTGGAGGCTTAATGTTGCTCTCATAAGAGGTTTTCTGTAGTATTGCAGTTTCCCTTCACTCTCACAGTATGTCTTAGAATAGCACCAATGAAATATTAAGCAGAAAAGTATACAAATATTTTCTGAATTCACTCTATAAGAACCACCTCTCAGTGAGAGAAGACAAACCAGTGTAGCTAGATTTGTGAGTGAGCCATGTGTGATCCAACAGAGCTGAGTTATAAAGTAGCACTGGCCTGTGAAGACCTATTAACTAATCATTGTCAGCCTGCCACTCCAGATGACCTCCTCGCCACAGAAACATAGAGAAAGAGCAGTTAAATGAAATTCCAACACAGTAGGAGCCTGCTGTCAGGCACCCTCCTCCATATGGCGTCTGTATTTTTCCCCCTCCCCTTTTAATTAGCACCTTTTGAAGGTAAGCAGGGGTTCTTTTTGCACAGTGCAAGTCAAAGGTGTGAAAAACAAACTCTCCATAAGAGGCCCTGGCGGCCCAGGCACAACCAGCAGGAAAATTTCAGTTGCCTGTCTTGAATGTTAAAAATATGTACGTATGTAACAAGTAATGATCCTTATTTTTAATTGGATTATCAGTTAAATTAGAATCTGTTTTTTAATTTTTTGGCGTTCTGGGGGTAGGGTCGGGGGAGTGGCTCTGCACTGCGTTCATATACATTTGACGACTTGTTTTCTGTCTACCTAACGCTCATAACACAAAATGCTCCTTTATGTCCTCTCACAAGTTGCTAACTAGGACAGGCGAAATTCATCAGAATGCTTTTCCTTAAAATAGATGCCTGCTTCAGTTCCTAGATAATAATAATAATAATAATAATAATGCATTAGTCTTATATAGCGCTTTATTTCTAAGAACTCAAAGCGCTTACAATTTCGTGCATCATTCTTTCACTCCACAATCATACTTGGTGGTGGTGAGCTACTAATGTAGCCACAGCTGCCCTGGGGCAGTCTGACAGAGGCGTGGCTGCCAGTTTTGCGCCTACGGCCCCTCTGACCACCACCGTCACCATTCACACAACCACATTCACACCAGGCAATGTGGGGTTAAGTGTCTTGCCCAGGGACACACGACAGCATGTGCTCAGGTGGGGACTCGAACCAGCAACCTTCCGGTTGCAAGGCAAGCGCCCACCTACAGCGCCACTGCCTCCCGCGAGGCAGTGGCGTGGTGGTGGTGGCACCTCATATGTTAAAATCATATCTTTGTGCCTGGCTGCAACATCATCACCACCAGGGCATGAATTTCCATCACTGCAAAGTATCCTTTTTATTTTTCATTGGCTTTTGCTTCTGTGGTGCCCGTATGCGATTTTAATAGATTATGTGTCACCACATAACGCGTTCTTTAGAGGTCATAGCCATTCGAGTGTATGTGAGATCAGGTGGCACTAAAAATCTCAGATGAGCAGAAGTGAACTGCATAATGTGGCGATTATAAACAGGTCTGTACATTTGGCTACATCGCTCATGGGAAAGTAGTCGTTTGGCATTTCTGCTGTTACATAAATACTGATGAGTGCATGGTAAAAACTCTGGCATAATTTACATCTACAGGTGTGGCGCAGTGGTGCATTGGTGAGGACTGTGCTCATGGCAGGCAGATTCTGGGTTTTAATTGGCCAGCTGGACCCCCTCTGTGTAGAGTTTGCATGTTGTCACTGTGCCTGCGTAGGTTCTCTTTGGGTACTCAAGCTTCCTCGCATAGTCCAAAGACATGCATGTCTGCCTCTTGTCCTATGACAGCTGGGATAGGCCCCAGCCCCCCGGTAGCCCTGCAATGGACAATCAGTTAAGAAGATGGATGGATGGATACATAATGGTACAGCCACAAATAATACTACATATAACAAAGTCCCCGCAAGTTTTAGGACATAAAATATTCAGCTTTGTATGCCAGTTTCTGTAGTTTTTTTCCACACAAATGTTCAAATGCATTAACACACGTCCTCAAAAGTAAATCATTTTATTAAAATTTGAGTTGAATATCAAATAGCCTTCTAATATCTTCTAACCTTCTTTGTTATGTAGGTCAAATATCCAAATGAAGCAACAGTAAAGCAGATTAAATGGAAAAAAAGTGAAATATTTAACTAATTACTTCAAATGACCAATTCTGAATACACAGAATATTATTAAATGTTATTGTCAGTGTTTTGTTGCTAGTGATAAACGTGGAGTTGCATTGAGAGGCCGTTTTGTCATTTTTCAGGGGATCATTGTTGCCAAAGTGTGCTTGAAAATTCAGTCAATTTGGTGGCAGTGAACTATGACACTATTACAAAGTCAATTAGGTAGGCTACAGTCTAAAGCCCTCCTTTTCGTATGGCACAGTGTGGACTCAGCCCAGCCTAAGGCATTTCTGGACTGTACTTAAAGGAAAGAGGTCAGACAGAAGTCAATTGTTTTGATTAAAACCACTGCCCTTACTTTAGAAGTGAGGTGAAAAATAAAATAGAGGCTATTATGCAGCCTTGTCATTTTTTTCTTGCACTTTGAATGAAGGATCTTAGTGAAAAGCCCGTGTCAATCCATCTGTTAATGGGATATCTGCGATGATATATCAGAGGTGAAGACTCATTGGCCTGAATTATGGGGCTCTATAATTAAATTCTTTTTTTTAACTTAAATGCAATATGGCAGACACCACCTCCATCCGATGTTGTGCAAACATTGAGGGATGATTCATTGTGGCACTGTGTTCTGATGTTGAAAAACATTATGATGATTAGCTTGATGGAGGCGATACCAAGTAAAGGTCATCTTTTCAAACAGACAGGTTTTGACTCGGCTTTTGAACTTTAGTTAATTTTAGTTCACCGCTAACTTACTCAGTTATCTCGTTATAACCACTTCCTGGATCATTTGTGTGTCAGTACTGCTGATAACACAATAGATGCGCTTTGATATTTTTTTCTGTTTGTAAGAATGTCTGAGGTGATGAGAATTTGCTTTCTTTCTCTCTCTGATATGCTGCAACTGGCCATATATGTCAAAATGTCACAGTCAGCTATCGTGCACATGCATTAAAACATTTACTTGCTCCTTTATTAGTAAATAGAAAAAATATATAATATAGAAAATGCCAACAGTATATATTTGATATCTGAAACCAAACGCACATGTATTAAAACACTCAACAAATTGTATAGCAACAAAATGTTTTTGTTAAAACAGTCCAACTGTTCTCACACTTGTAAATTTATTTAAAGCAAATTTTAAGAGAAAAAGATATAAGGAGGAAAATGGAAGGATGGAGGTTGTCTTTTTTGTTGTTGTTGTTTTTCGATGAAAACAAAATTAGGAGCCACTGATGAGAAATAAACTGAAAGCATCAACAATTTTCACACTTACATGTCAAAAGGCCCGATGCTGGCTGTCACCCGTCCTTTGTGCTTCAGAAAATTATTTATTTACAGATCTTTTAAAAGTTGTTCTACAGCTGCAATTCAGTAAAACCGAGAACTCTAAAGAAACCCATGAAATGTGCGAATAAACACGCAGCATTTAGTGTAAAAAAAGAAAGACGGCCAAATTAAAGGTTTGATACTTAAAATGTGTATTTCCTGTAAAGGTTAGCAGTGTACCAGTTTTAAAGGGCACCCATTATATCTTTTATAATACTGCATGCTCAAATGAAACATGCCTGAAGTTTCAAATAATTAGCATAAGCACAGCACATGTGCAGGTAATCTCTGTGAAAGCTCAGGCTCTTTTTTTTGTTTTTGTTTTGACTCTTGGATCCGTATAACATCACTGAGCGAGGATACCCTTAATTTGAGGGTCTCAAGCCCACAGCTCTGCAACCCCAGCCATGTACTGTCCAAACCTTCTGTTTGGGAGGGACAGCCAATCAGAACAAAGTTGACTTGAAGAGGATGTACAGTACTGAGGGGATGCACTAAGGTCGCATGATGGCACAAATAAGGACTGTGAATTGATCTGTGAATCATGAAAACTGCTGTTAGGTGCCAAGAATGAAATTACCTCGGGAATGGAAGTAATATTGGAATCATAGGTCTCCTTTAAAATGCCTACAAGAGTCTTGATGGGACTGCAAAATCAGGCGATTTTTTTTCTTTCACTTTAAACATCAGTTATGATTGCAATGTTAAATAGTGTGATATATTTCTAGTACAAAAATAAAGTACATAAAACTAAAAGCAGTTTTCCCACTTACACCATGTTAATTTTTCTCTGTTCTATGTCGATGATTATTTCTCTTTCAGTGCAGTTGTGAGAAAGTTCAAGAAGTCCCACCTACTAAAAACACCTCTTTAAAAATACAAAACAAAGTTTTGTACTTGGAATCGAGATTTTCACTGGAAACTAATCACTAGCCTAACCCTTGGCAACAATCTACAGCATATTCATTGAAATCTGTTTATGCTTTTTGGTGATATGCTGCCAACAAATAGGCTGAAAACATAACCTTCCTGGCAGAGGTAACAATGACTGAATCTCGTATTGATTTTCAGTTTATGTTTTTCTAGACAGTGTTTTTGCAAATTAGCTGTTGCACTTTGACATAGAATTTATCACCACAGTAACATAAAGACATCTCAATTCTGTAATATTATTTACAATGCTGCCAGAGGGTTGTGCATAAATAAGATGGTGTGTGTAGGAAACTGCAGAAATATGAAGTGAGTTTCACAGTTTTCTTCAAGTATTGGATTTTTTTTTCATTTCCATCAAATGTTACCGCATATAATTTTATAATATATGTCGCACATCATTGACTATAATGAAAGTGGTTATTTCTGTTTGTGCAAGACTGGTATTTGACTGGGACGACATATGTGCGCTCAATTGTTTTAACACAATGTTTCAAATTGAAGTCTGGGACTTGCTAGATATGCTTGAAAAGCACAAAAATGAAGCAGCCCTTTGAAGTCAAAAGCATCTAAAGCTTTAAAAAAAAGAAATCAAGATTGTGGGTTCCACATGTTAATTATTTCCTTGAGTGGCTTCTCCGACTAAACACACAAAAAGACATGTGTGGTGAACAAATAACAGGGGATAGATGTACAATTTGGAAATTCAGTAGAGCAGAAAAACAACAAATTGTGTTTTCAGACCTAATAGTATTGTATTTTGTTGGTTTAATTGAACAGGAACTGAGCATGGCCACATCATAACAGATTACAGTACAACCCGGCACACTGGTAGGACTCGCAGTGCAAAAAAAAAACGTCTTGGAAATTCATTTTGGAAAAACAAATCCCATCAGTGGGCCCTATATTTTTCCCCTGGCACATCAGTCCCACACAGCGGTGAAAGTTACACAGTGTGCACTTGGCAAGAAAAGAGAATAATTTGCAGAGAAACGATTTCAAATCTCCTCACATATCTATGAAAACAACATCCTGATGCAAACCAAGTCAACAGCAAATGCAACAGAATTGTCTTTGTATTGTAAATGCAGCAGAAATGTAAAGCCATCACAGGCAGAGTTGGTTTCTAGCATCAAACTGCGTTTCTCAGGATCCGGTTATCACTTCCCTTTTCCTTAAACTTTTCTGACTTTTCTACTTTTCACATTTCATTAGTAAAACCGCAGCACTGCCCCCGAGAACATTATAATGGCGAAAAGTTCACTTTTGTCCCTTTAAATGTATTTTTCTACATACAACTGTCATATCATAAGTCTACATAAAATATGAATCGATTGAGTGCTGACCTCCATCAGATTACTTTCAGTAGTCCTCATTAATCCAGCAATGTCTGATGACTATTTGTGATTCAGTGCTATCTGTGTTTGCTGTGAGGACATCCGTGTCCCACTAGATTTATTTTTGTGAACTAACTTCACTGACAAAGAGGTCTTTACATAATGCATTCAAATTTGGGTAGCGAGCAGGAGTTTGCAGTGGAATAAAAAAGAACTGTTGTTTTTTTTTATGGGAGTGCTGCAAGGTTAGCACCACTGTTTGTACAAGTAGTGACTTAAGCAGGGAATTACAGTATGTTTTACCTCAGATTAATACATGAAAGCCATGACATGGTAATGGGCTGTTGCTAATGTAAAATTCTGTGTAAGTAGAAAGCCTTTGTCAGCGCATGTAAAGTCTGTCCTTAAGAATTAATCCTGGATTTTTCAGTAGTTGTTCACTGCTGACAATATTACAATATAAAGAGCTGTTGCCGTGCAGTTTACTGCATAATAAACACAAGACAATATTGTGACATTTTGTCCTTTGTTGAGTCTGCATCTCATTAGTTTGGTCTTTTTATTTTAAGAAAAGATGGCATGCATTATCTAGAAGAGTCACGATGCTGCAGGTTAAATCTGTATTTCTCTCTTTATTTTCTCGTACATTAACAATATATGGATTTCAGAAAATTTTTATAGTTTTGTAAATATCCACAATTTTCAGGGTTAAATAAAAGCCTCAGCTTATATAGACCGTACTGCTCGAAAAGGGTGGAATATATAAATAACACATCAGATCTTCATGATTTAAATATTTAAATTGAAAATCTTTACTGGCATACACTATGCTACAGTCACATTTGGGAAAACAGTAGTTGGAGACTGCAGCATGACCAAAACTATGATTCTGTGCAATCTCATTGCCTTTGAAATGATTCTTTGAAGATGGGGACCCGGTCTGCGACCACTCGCGATCCATTTCTGTCCTCAAAGTGACATCGGTGCATCAAGATAGTGATGAAATGGCAATTAGATGGAAGCGGTCGGCTATAAGTCTGTGATTGAATGAGGCCACGCTGGCAGTTGCAATCTGTATGTGATAATGCAGCAATTAACCGTGACAAATTGGTGAAAATTTATTTTTTGCCTGCCTTTTGACGCCTTTCAGCTGGCTTTTCTCTGCAGCCCTACAATCTCTTCAGAGTCACCAAATTACAGAGCCATCCATTCAGAATTCAAACATTGCTGAAGGCGTAGTAGTGTTGTAATTCTTGAATATTTTTTTCATTATCTTGTGTTTCTGGGAGGATGAAGAAGGACATGGCGACATTTTCTTTATGAATCTACTCAGAGTATTTCTAAATACTTTTTTTTTCATGACTGATTGTGGGGGAAAAAGTCATTTACCACGAAGAAGTTGGCCGAGGAATTAAACAAATAAATAAAATCTCAACTTTATGTGTGAGGAGATCAGCCTGGTATAAACTCAGCGGGTTGACCTTGTTGTCCATGATCTGAAGGCTGTAATTAAGTAAAATGTCAAGAAGAACGAAATGCTGAAAGAAAGGACCGATGATTTGGAACTATATTCTTTTTCTGATGATATTATCATCACTGGATACTAAACACTGCAGCTATGTCAGGGCTCCGGCCGGTGATTTATGGCTTCGATTGGGATGTCGAATGTTGTGGAATCGCTCATCACAAAAAACTAATTATATAGCTAAAGAAACGATCATTATCATTAATCTATACCGAAAAAAATCATTCAAAGCTTCCTGTGGATTTGTTTTCAAACTTCCTTTCATGCTATAAACATCAATATTTTTATTGTAACTTAAATATTGATGTTTATTTTGTTTGTCGCCACACTCTTACAGTCATATTGGTAGTTTTACAGCGGTTCATAAACAGCTGGCAGCTCATAAGGTCTTTGTCTCTATAGCGCAGTAACATAAATGAAGCCAGAACTTATTCCTGTGACAAAATCACATCTACAAGAGTTGGGCCTTTAATAACGGTGCTCACTAACTTTCAGTTTCTATTGCTTTGCGGTGTTAATTTTAATGAGCCTTTCATATATCCGCAGCGTTTTTCCCTTGATGTGATATGGTATGTTGACAAAGTGGTGAAGATGTTTTGCTCGTTTTCCTTCTCTATAGCCATGACACCTTGAGGTGTGAAAACAAGAAAAGAACGCACTACAAAAGACTGGCTTTGAAGAAACAGCTCATCAAATTTAACAAGCAAGCCAACAGGAGACATTATATATTCTTGATCTTTAAATGTAGACTTGATTATGTCATTAGAATAATATCTGATTGTAGTGGTTTATCATAGGTGGAGTTTATATGCGTTTTTCCTTTTCGTGATCGAGCCAGTTATGATTGCAAAGATTAGAATATACAGAGGAGGAGTCTTTAAAACAGGCACAGAAAAGAAAAAACATGCCCCACTTACTCATTATGTGGAAAGTCAGGCGGATGAGCCAACACAGCAAAGTGAACATATACTATAGTAAAGATGTCACGCTATTAGGAAAAGAAAGCTCGAGCTTGACTGGCCGATCGACTGACTTGGCTTCTGATGAATTTACGCCATTGAAAACCATAAATCAGTTCACTTTTGACAGCCCAGTGTGTCCTCTTCATGATAAAAAAAACCCTCTTCCTGCAGTCCAAATCTAATTCTTGGTTATTTGTTCATGAGGTGTTGTGTCCATTCTGTGATGTTATCTGATTTGCGATGATGTTGACACAGTTCAAACACAATTGTTGATATCTTGGCTTTTTTGTTGACATTTTTTTTAAAGATTTGTGTTTATCTCACTTACAGTGTGTTGTGTATCCTCGTGTTTACTCAAAGGCATTTCACCATAAATAGAAAAAGGAAAGTAAGAAAAGGGCGCCCAGTCATTGTGACAGAGACTGACTACGTGGCTGCGGCTGGCCTGACACCACAGCAGCTATTTGTCACTATTAGTTTCCATTAATTTAAGTGAAGACATTGTTAGGATAGCACTGCGATAGTACTCTGCTGTGGCATGTGAGAAACTGCAAAGTGATGCGTGCCTCGAATGCTTGTCAGTTATCTAAACCCATCCATTTTGGTAAACACCCAGAATGACCGATAATGGAGCCTGTTTGAGTGAAATGGACAAGTGGGTCATCACACATAAATGGCTGAAGTGATGAAACGCTCTCACGACTGCAGTCAAGACACACACTTCTGCAGCACGTCTACCATAAACGAAAAGATGATCTGAACCATTCAGACAGCGTAAGTGTTATTTTTACCCATGTTAAACATCCCTTTCAGGATGATAATAACGAGTATTTCCTCCATCGAATTGCTTCCGGTCGCTGTGATTTGTTTGGTTTGTTCAGAGAGTTTGCGTTGTGGTCGTGGACAAAAAAAAAAATCAGAAAAAGCTACATGCAGGAAAGATTACAGAGGAAAACATTGATGTACATGTTGATAGAGAAGCAATACTTTCTTTTAGTCTTTTTTTTAGGGGGGGCATTTAGTGCATCACTTACATTACTGCTTGTTAAAAGATGGTCACCCATGAGAAGTAAATCTACAGGGAGTACTGCAGTAAAAGCAGTTTAGAAGTATCGATCTGTCTGACTCAAAAATATTTAATAACAAATTCAGAAGATATAAAATTAATAGTTTAACTTTCAGGTAGAAGTGGTTTACTGAACCTATGCAATTCCTCAAAAAGGAACGTGCAATATTTGTGAAAACTTTACATTTGCAAAATATTAAAGGACTTACAGACAAAACAACAGCATTTTGCTGCCATGGTTTGAATCCACTCATACATTAGTGGGAAGGGTAACCGCAGTACAAAGGTGTTCTGAGCGATCACCTACATGCCTGTATGATGGGGTGTCGGTGGCACACTTTGGCCCAACATCTCATTAAAATTCTTAATGTTGAGTTTTCCTTTAATTTTTCAGCTGTTTCTGTTTTTTTTTCTTCTTATTTATGTGGGCTGTATAAAATGATAACACACAGGAGAGTGTCACAAGTGAAACCAATTGTGTGTGATTGTGTTAGTAAGGGATTGTGTTATCCTTCTGCCGTCCTCCTGTTGTGAATTTTCAGGTGTAGAGAAATACATTTACAGAACCAGTCAAAAGGACACACTTATCCACTTATATGAATGGGTTTGTCCAAACTGTAGTACTGTCTATGCAATAATTCATGCTCTATAAGAAAAACAAACAGCATATCATTGCTTATCACTGGCTTATCCTGCTTATCCCTTTCAGAATTTCTTTACATACTGTTACCTGCAGATTTTTTGCAGACGACATTTTTAAGTCTTTGTGTGTCTGGGGGCTGAGCCAGGATTTGTCTGACCTTCTCAAACTTAATGAGGATCACTGACAGGTGAGGAAGGAGGAGACAGTTTCATCCAACACAGGGACTCTGTGTCACTGTGTCACACTTCAAAACTTTTCTTAGACAGCTAAATGGGGACAGATTTAGTTGCCCCCTCATTAAGCTGGGCATCAGAGCAGAAGACCACCGAATGGCAGAAGACTAGGCTATAGAGTTTTACAAGGTGCAGACACACACACATGTATATATTTCTAAGTAGTTGTAGTTAATACTATGTTTGCAGAGCAACTTGCGACAGTATAAAATTAACACACACACCTTTTCTGAAAGAATTATTTAAGTAAGACCTGTTCATTGTTTCTGGGCTCTGCATGAAGTAGACTTTACACTGTTGTGTAGGATAAACAGTGTAAAGTGTGTGCAAAGTGATCCTCTGGCAGCGTCCCTGCTGTCCTTAAAGCTGCAGGAAGCTCAGAAACAATCATTCCCACAAACATGGCACTCTGAGGCACTCTAAATCTCACCCAGGAAATCCTGTTGGAGAAGCACAGGAAAACTCACTTGAGTGGCATAAAACACATGTCAGCATCTTCTTTTCTGTTGCTTTTGCAAGGTTTCAGAGTGCTTTGTTTT
>VOQJ01032058.1:145790-164532 GCA_015052665.1 Apistogramma diplotaenia
AGCTTTATGTCTTTATTTTTTTCCTCTGGCAAATGAAAAAAAAAGTGCTCCATACTAGCAACATTAAAGACTTTGTGGGGTTAAGATTTATAGCATGACTAAATTTACATTGTCTTACAATGCTACTGTATAAGCATCAGTCACAGTTGTGCATTACCCTGTGATATGACGTGTTTTTAAATGCCAGAGGTTTTAACATGACTTTTATTTACGTGATTGCTATTCATTTAATGTCTGGTTGTAATAGAGCAGTCAGTGAAGAGGACTTTATGGCAGTGTAAGATTTACAGCTTACTTTTCTCAGTGTGATGAAGAACTCTGACGTGTCAGGTAGTTAACTCACAGAGTAAACATTCTCGTTTAGTTATATTGCCTCCAAACAGTTTCTTAATTAACTCTGAAAAATATACTTAATATTAGAGGCCGACCGATATAGGATTTTTAAGAGTGATACTCATATTTGGTGATTTATAAATCCAATATATCTTCTGATATTTTTTAAAATTTCATTATGTGTAGTTATTTATCCAGTTTTAAAATGAGCTTGTTTCATTGTCACAAAAATCATGGAGTAATCGTTGACACTCGGCCTGACTCTGCTCTGATCGGCTGGTTGTGTGTTGTTGTCCCCCAGCACTTGTTGCCAACAGGGAAGTTGCAGAGTGCCCTCTGGTGGACAAACTAAGCAAAGTCAACACATAAGATAGTTGAAGGGTGTTTCTCCCATTTCTTCCTCATTTCATTTATCGGTCAATATAAGTGGAAATACCCAATTCTTCAATCTCATTGTGACAATCAAGACATTCTATTATATTCTATATATATGCAAATAGTTCATATTGGCTGATAACATCTGCCTGTTGATATAGCAGCTACCAAATTACTACACATGATAGTGAGTATTAAATGGACTGCCCTTATATTGATTCTTTTACTTTAGTGGGTTACAAAGTTTCTGACACACTGCTGATAGTGGAGCTACAGATCTTTGTATATGCTTTCCTTTGCTGAGCATAACAAGTCATAACTTCTAAACCAAAGCAAAGCAACTGTGATAGACACTGTAATTGTGCTTGTTGACATGCATTTATGTATGATTGTGGATGATCATCCCACTTACCTCTGCAGATGTGTATAAAGACATAGGATGATAAAAGAGAAAGAGCCCTGTGCTGAGACTCCGGAGAACCTTAATGCTTATTTATCTGTAGGTGAAGGATGGGGTTGGCAAAACCGTAAATAACTGAAACGGCCCTGCTGAAACAGTACAGACAAAATACAGCAGAGGCATACTTTTACTCAAGAGGTTGGCTGCAGAACCAACAGCTGGTGCTGTGTTCACAGGCAATAAAGCCCAATATAGAGTATTCTAAAGAGATAACACAGGGGGTTACATGCAGGGCATCACTCAGGTGGATAAGATAGTACTGATGGATCAATTTGTCTAGTGACCGGCTACGCTGACCTCTGCCCGCACCCCAAGAGAGACTGATGCCAAGAGCAAAATAAAACCGGAACGCTCCAGCGACCCTTTAGGAGTCTGCAGCCCGATCAACACTGTGGTAAATGCTCATCATGTGTGTTTTTATTTCCTCATGTACGTCAAATGGAAAACATGGCACGATGTATATGTCATACATTGGTTCAAATTTGTGCCAAAGAATTTCAGCTTGAAGTCTCTATGTTTGTCTATAGTGAATACCTGCTAACCTTCAAATAAATGTTCAGACATATAAGCAGGTGAGTCTGGGTGAGTCACAGTTTATGTTCTGAATTAATATTTTATGGTAAAATTGCCAGTTAACCGACCACCCCATCTCCTCACTCCCGAATTATGGAGGATAATTCAGTTGGTGATCTAAATATTTCTTAATGTCAACAAATCCTGTGCAAACCAAAAGAAAACAAAATGTCAAACTGTTTATTATTACTGTGTGACTTACAGCTCTGTCTGTGGCAGTCTGCAGTCCTTCCGTTTCTTTCACATGATGCAGACCTTTAAAACAGGTCAGATCGTATTGCTTTTAAAAACGGCCAAACGATATCCTAAAATAGCCGTGCACTGCATTTGTGAGCAATTTACAACAACAGGGGTTATTTTAATGAGGTAAAAAAGGTTATTGAGACCAATAATGTGGCTTATTTACAGACAGGTGACAAATTTAATGAAAAACAGACAGTGTTGATTACTCTGTGCCTGTGCTAGCTTACTGACAATGGTCATGAAGGTTGGTCCAAATTCTCTCAGAGGAGTTCAGTTTAGTTGAGATCTGTTGGCTACAAACACCACTTAACCATGCTTGCAAGCAATCAGTGATCCTTCGTTCCTTATGGGTGGATGCATTGTCATTAAGGAAGAAACCACTCCCATCAGGATATAAATTTTCATCAAAGAGTCACTCAGCCCTGTACTGATTATCAGTGACCCTTGTAGAGCCCACTCAGTCCCTAACACACACACACACACGCACACACACACGTGAAACCAGAACTATAAATGGGAACTGTACTAAGAGGGCATATTCCATGATGAGACAAGCAAAGAGAGGAAATAAAGTAAACATATGATGATTGTAAGTCAGTAAAACATTAAAACTAATGATCTTTAGTGATCACTGTAAAACTTGTACTCTAGATAATTCTGCGTTTTATTTTTGCTCTGCAGTTGCTGCGGAGGCTAAATTCGCGGCTCTTTAAATACACACATTAACATCATATATAGTTTATCTCTGCAGTGGGCTGAGTGTTGCATGTATGTGTTGCATGTATAGACACCTGCGTTTCACTGTAAGTAGCTCCTTTTCTGTCACTTGCCTCGCTCATTACAGACATTTTAGTATTAAACTTCCCTATCAGCTCTGCTTCACAGCGAGTGAGAGTCTCACAGATTTTGTTTGAGGTTAAAGTGTGACACTTGAGCTGCCTCTGCACCGGTGGGGAGCTTTGCAGTGTCCCTGTGGCAGCTGTGCAAAAACCACATGGGGCATGCTGCAGAATTATCAGTGTCCTGAGAGGGTTAGACTGCTTAGTGTGATCAAAGGATAAGGAGGGCATGAGTGACTGAGGGAAAAAATGAGACTTGTCTTTTATCTGTGAATGAAGGAGATGTAAAACTGATATTGATTAATGTGGAAATGAGAGGCGAGGTAGAGCAGGAACTCATTTCGTTGGCATTGCATTTTCATGTGTGTGTGAACGATGTGGGGAAACATGAGGGAAACAGTAATGCAGATAAAGCCTGTGCTCGTACATCCAACTGCTTATCCTAAACAGAGTTGCAGGGTGACTAGAGGGGTTTTTAAACATGCTTTGGGTAAGAGATGGAAAATACAAAATCTCTGATTGATGGTGTGATTGAGAGTTTAAACAGTGAACATTTCTGTGACCTGTACTGGTTGATTACATCATATTAAACATTATATACTGATTCCAAGCATATGAAAATAAAATGTAAATGTTAACTGTTCAATTCAATTCAATTCAATTCAATTCAATTTTATTTATACAGCGCCAAATCACAACGAACAGTCTCCTCAAGGCGCTTTTTATTGTAAGGTAAAGATCTTATAATTATTACAGTTAAGGCTAATCAGTTAGAAAGATAATTGGGGGAAGCTTTTGAAATCTCACTGTTCTCTAATATGATTTGACCACATAGATCCTTTAGATATACTTCATACACTTTATTAGGCACATCTTGTTAGTATTGGGTTGGAGATTCACCTTAATTCTCCAAGGCAATGGATTCAGCAAGGTGCTGAAAGTATTCCTCTGAGATTCTGATATTGACATGACTGAGTTCTCGTGACTGCAGAGACCATTTCAGGACGATGAATTCATTATGTTCAAGACATGATTTGAGCCTCGTGACATGGCACGTTATCCTGCTGGGAGCAGCCGCCAGAAAATACGCTGTGGTCATAAAGGGATGGACATTAGTCAGCAACAATATTCAGGTAGGCTGTGACATTTAAACAATGCTTAGTTAGTACTCGGGGACACAAAGTATGCCAAGAAAATATCCTCCAAGCCACTGCACCAGCAGCAGCAGCCTGAATTGTTGATACAAGACAGAATCGATCCTTTCATGCTGTTTATGCCAAATTTCAGTTTTCTGTTTTTAGCCGACAAGAGTGGCCTGGTCTTCTGCTGCTGTAGCCCATCTGCTTCAAGGTTGGACATGTTGTATGCTGAGAGATGTGCATGACACAAGATGCTCTTCAGAGATGCTTTTGTAAACAGTGGTGATTTGAGTTACTGTTGCCTTCCCACTGTATCAGCTAGAAGCTGTCAGGTTGTTCTTCTCTGACCTCTGGCATCAGCAAGGTATTTTCTCCCAGGGAACTGCCATTCACCGGATATTTTCTCCTTTTCAGACTATTCTTTGTAAACCCTAGAGATGGTTGTGTGTGAAAAGTAGCAGATCAGTAGTTTCTGAAATAGTCAGACCAGTCCGTCCGGCACCAACAACCATGGCATGCTCACAGCCACTTTAAATCACCTTTCTTGCCCGTCCTCGGTTTGAACTTCAGCAGGTTGCCTTGACAATGTCAACATCCCTAAATGCACTGAGCTGCTGCCGTATGATTGACTTACTGGAAATTTGCATTGACAAGCGGTTGATTAGATATCGAGAATGTCGAGAAAACATTTCATTAATGTAATTTTTTAAAAATTAAAATAATACAGTGAGATGGACAGATACACTCAACAGCTGTAAAGAGTTTTCATTTTGTAATTTGGCGAGCTAACATGAGAACATCAGTACTGCAGGCTGATGTGTTGGTTACATTATTGTTTTTAATCACCCGTTAAATCAATGATCAGTGGCTAAACCACTTGTGAAAGGTTTACTGAAATACAATACATTAATGTAATTTATCTTGTAAAATGAAAATGTTGCAGTTTGAAGTGATACGGGCAGCACGGTGGTTAGCTAGAATGACATCTGGCAGGTCTGGGTTCGATTCCACCTTGGCCCGGGCCTCTGTCTCTGTGTGGAGTTTGCTTGTTGTCCCTGTGTCTGTGGGTTTCCTCCAGGTACTCAGGTTCCCTCCCACAGTCCAAAGACATGTGGCTGCTGGGGTCAGGTTAACTGGTCACTCTAAATTGCCCACAGGTGTGAATGTGCGTGTGGATGGTTGTCTGTCTCCCTGTGTTGGCCCTGCGACAGGCTGACAGGGTGTAGCCGCATCAGGAAACGGCAGTGTTTATGAAGTTGTTCTTGGTTTCAGCTCTTATACATGAATTGAGACTCTAGCTGTGTGGTTCACGTGTAGGAAAATAAAGTGAAATGAAAGCGTGTGACACAGTCAGCAATGTCAGATTAACTTAAAACACGGTCCAATTGCTTTAGTGGACTAGATGGCCTGCAGCCAGTCACAAGCTGAAAAATAGGTCAAAGGTTTTGAGCCCACACTGTCTGTCACATAATGTCTTGTGTTTCACCTCAGTGGAAGACACCCACACTCAGTTTCTGCTGTGCTTAATCTAAATGGATTTCTCTGAAAGCAAAACGCCAGCTTGGAAAAGTTGTGTGAGAGTGCCAAAATGCCAATGAGGAGTAAGCTACAAAGAGAGACAGAATGAAAAAGGGAAACTGTCTTATGGAGAAGAGACAATACAAAGTTGGTGTGGGTGGCCTGCCAAGACCGAGAAAGAAATATCACTCTCACACCCACTCTGGCTCACAGGATTCCCCACGGCATAAGCATGGCGGCCAAACTGTGACAATCTCTGTCCAATCAAGGCCCTGTGGCCCTTAATTACTGAGCTGTAACCTCCAACAATAATTCATGCATTTCAAAAGCTCATGAGATAATCTGAGACTTAAAACCCCTCTGGTCTACAGTGAGGAGCTGGAGATCTAGTAAATGAAAGATGGCTAACAGAAGGAGACCTCTGCTGATTTGGAGGCTAGCACTCTTTCAGGCTGAAGTAGCTGCCGGAAATAGCTTGCGCCTCGAGAGGATAATTGTAGGACGATAATGTTTAGAAAAAGTTTAGGATTGGAACATGAATGTTGGCACGTTCAAAAATTAACATCAGACAACCGCATACTTATGAAAGAACAGTTCTAGTGCATCTATTGATGAGGCTGTTAAAGCAGCCTTCGTTATCAGTATTGGCCATTTGTAGTTTATTACTTCATATCAGCTCAGACAGTATAACATTTTTGTACAGAAATTGTTATCAGTCTGTGGAAAATATTATTGAATATTTGTTGAAGCAGTTATACAAAGGGAGGCACTAAGTGTGAAATTTACAATTTTTGTGTTGCTTTTTTAAATTGCTTTGCATGTTGTGCCAGCAAACAAACTTTCACTGTCAAAAGTAAATGAAGTTTTTCTGTCTTTGAATAATTAGTGCAGCTACTGTAGTGCAAAATTACAGAAACAACACCAGAGAAAAATCTGTGCAGTGCCATCAAAAATGACTTCTTATATGCAGATAGGCAGCCATGTCTTATTACATCTTTATCTTTTCTGGTTTTACTTCAGTGGTTCTTCCACAAAGGCAGAGTCAATGCAGAGGTGCACTATATGGATAAAAGTACTGGGACACCTGCATATTACACCTGCAGGAGCTGCTCAGCCATGGAAAGCCGTACCATGAAGATCCTGGCACACAGTTTTTGTGCACTTTAATGCCAGAGGCGGTTTGGAACTCTGCAATTAGTGAGTCAGCGGCGCATCGGGCTCTTACACACTATGCAACTCAGCATTTGGTGACTCCATTCTGTAACTTTACGTGGTCTGCAATTTTGGGGCTAGGTTGCTGTGGTTTCCAAATACCTCCAGTTTGTCAGAAAACCGCTTACAGTGACTGTGGAATGTCTAGAGGGGAAGAAATGTCATGCACTGACTTGTTGCAGTGGTGGTATCTTATTGCAGTTCCACACTTGAATTCACTGATCTCTTTAGAACAACCCATTCTTTCACAAATGTTTGTACAGGCAGACTGCACAGCTAGGTACTTTAGTTTATACACCTGTGGCAATGGGGCTAACGAGATCAACAAATTTGATCTAATTTGCTACCAAACTAAATGTGTCACATTTTTGACCAAATTTGTGCTTACAGTACTGAATGCATTTTGGTAAATACAGAAGTCTTTCAGCTCTGTAGCATCAAGTTTTCCTCCCCAACCAACAGTATAGCCGTTATTGTAGGAATAGCTGATTCCCCGCTGTGTGCTTATTAACTTGCAAAGCCTAATTGAATTCTATGCTGCTCTATCATTAGCTTATCCCTGGTAATTAGTCTATTGTAAATCTTAATTGAACACACCTGTTTTTTATTTTTCTAATGGCTTATGCACATACAGCACATTCACACAGAAACAGCTTTAAGATTTGAGACCTGCGAACAGGCAGATGAAGTTAGAATTGGCATGTTGTATCTCCTCAGACCCCACCTCCTCACAGCAATTAACAATGACAAAAACCTCTGGAACAACCTGAGCCAGGATTAATAAACCCCTATCACGAGTTATTACATTGAGCTCATAAGGGGATTATCCCTGTCCTGTGAATGGATGTCTCCATTTCCTGCTTCTTTGGTTCCTCTAAATGCATCCAGGCAATAAATACTAAAGGCACAGTTGGACACTCAGTCAAAAAGGTGAAGAATCAAGGATTTGAACACGTTGGAACGTGTGGAAAATCACACGAGGCATATTGCTAATAGTTGTTGAATCGACATGTACTGTAGGCCCAATACATGGCTGCAAAATCACTCAGAGGCACCTCGAGTATTCCTTCTGGAAATATTAGAAAGGGTCTTCGTTTTTAACAGATGAGATTTCCCGGAGGAGAAAACCTTGCACTCCAGATATTAGAATTGATTTGCTCTTCTGCAGCGATTCAGATATTTACTTTCTAGCTAATTGCAAGAGGCAAGACCATTCAGTACAGAAACAATAAGACTCACCGAGGAGCAATGCATTTCCTTCTGTCTTTTGGATAGATGCCACACCCTTCATTTAAAAGGTTTCGCTCACTCCAAGTAGTTTGCACAGTTGTGTTGACGAGATGCTGGCACACATCAGTAGGATCTTCATGATGCTCAAGACTGATTGTTGGTTTGTGCTATAATTGTGTATATTAATTGTCTACAGCAAGAACTAAATATGCTGCTTTATAATCAGCCTTCTTCAAACAAGTGTTGGAGACAAACTGACAAGTAGATAATTCTTTAAGCTGGATCCACTCATAGAAACCACTCAAGTCTTTAAATGAATACAATTTTCTTAATTGCACGATGTGGCTAATAGAGCTACAGATTTTTGCCTGATTGAGCAGTCTAAATCTGCTTGTATAATCCTTTTCTGTCTTGAACACAATTGCTTAAGTACATGGATACCAGTGCCGAACTCCGCCTTGCACTTGACACGGTGAAACAAATGAGCCAGACGAGTGACCGCAGAGGATGCACTTAACGGGATTTCAATTGTTTTAAATCACTTGTAAAATCACACAAATACATGGCAGATCGTTCATGTGATGCATCTGTTTTGCATGTGTCTGTATGTCTTTCAGATCAGGAGCGAATAGGAAAGGACTCGCTCTATGAGCAGGAGGGGAAGGTACAGTTTGTTATTGATGCGGTCTATGCAATGGCTCATGCCTTGCACAACATGCACCAGGAGCTCTGCCCAGGGAAGGTTGGTCTCTGCGCTAAAATGGACCCCATCAATGGCACTCATCTGCTCAAGCACATTCGCCGTCTCAACTTCGCAGGTCAGTTATAGATACTCAAATGTACACTTTTAGGATTACTCTGGATTACTTTTGAAATGACATCTGATATCAATTAAAATAACATTCTGCTTATTAGAAATTATTAATAGTATAGTTTTCATGAAGCAGTGATCAAGTTTAATGTGATTTCTAAGTCTGTTTTAATCATCTGTGATTCCTGTGTTTAGGATTAGAAACACCTTTTGAGAGGCAGATGTTTTTGATAAACAGCTGTTTGAGAAACACACTCAACTGGCAGCTTATTAAATGGTCCACAAAAAGGTGCAATGGAGAGAATGGAAAAGATCAATCCAGGTTTGAAGTGTGTGGATCAAAAAACTGTTTGTACTTGACTCCATCTGTTAAGCATGGTGGAGATGTGATGCTTCAGGGTGCTCAGGTGGTATCAGAGATGACTATTTACAAGATAAGGTGTGGGATGAGTGATAATTAAAATGAAAAGGTCCTCGAGGAGATGATTCTTTGACCAAATCAAAATTTCAAGGACTGTGTGAAAATGTGAAATTTTGTGGTTGAAAATTATAAAAATTTGAAAAAAAAGGGTGATAAATTAAGCAAATCATGTCAGAAAAAGTCTGTGAAAAAATTACAAGAAATATATGATTACAAATATATTGCTTACACCAGTTCAGTAACCACCAGAGGAATAAACCGATGCATGTATTGGAGGGTTAAAGCAGTAAATACTTCATGGCGGCATTATTAGAATTTATATTTTTTTGCAGAACCATACAGTTTTGAAAGACGTTGTCTTCTATAGAGATGCCATTTGTGGCTTCCAACCCAGCACACCACTTAGTTTCTTCCCTCTATTATATGACCTATTTTCCAACTCTTCATACATTAAACCCAGTTATCAGTCAAGTTCACATTCATGACTGGCATATTAATAATTGACTGCTTTCACACAAAGAGCAGTGATCCAGAGTTTCATTATATAGACAGCCTTTTTAAAGCAAAGCTGTTCAACACAATTAAAATTCTTTCATAGAGACTTGAGTATGCAGTGTTTGTACAGATAAATTATTCATATGAACTTGTGCTCTTCAAGCTAATTTGTCATTTTAATATCTGGTTATTGCATTGGCAGAATGTCAATTTAATGCTTAATTTACATCTGGGAAGTAAAATGAAATATTTCTCTTCAAAAAAAACAAAAAAACTACACAAGTGAATCTGAATTTGGTATCAATAAACCTGCTTTTGAACATAGCAGGCAGTGACACAGTCTTTAGCCACATCCCCCAAAGCCAGTTTTACTTGCATTGTTAAATCCATGTTTACTAGCTTGAAACAACCTAGTCATAAAGAATATCTCCACAGTACTACTAGATTGCCACCTAGAACTTAAGTGTGGCAATAAATGTGGACACATTTTTTTTTCATTGGCCTAAAAAACTTTCAGTTAACTGATCTCAGTAATTACTACTGGCTTCTGTGCTGACTCGTCTGCGTAGAAGTGTTACTTGTTAGGGTGAAACAGTATAACCTCCTGTCCCAAACAGAAATCTGCTATTAATATTAGAATGTCATACTGATGAAATGACATGATTGTCACTCTGATGGACATCATGACTGGCTCATGATTGGTATTAAAAAGGTACCTAACTCAAGGGATAAACTAGTGTTGAGTGCACTATCAAAAAAAAAAAATCTTAACAAAATGCCTAAAGGTACAATTTATAACCAGCCTGACAAGAAGCACAGTTGAATGTACAAAAATGCCAAAGATAACACAGTTTAACCGACATGAAATTGTCTTTTTGTACCAACAAAGTCATTTCCAAAGAGCAATTAGCTAAAAACTTGGCATATCTCAACATGGTGTACAAGTGGAGGAGAAAATAAGAAGTGGTTCAACAAAAAAAAAACTGTCTATAGCAGATGAACAGTATCTGAAAGTCATGTCCTTGGAAACAGGAAAAATCAAAGAAACATCTTACAAAGAACCTGAGAAATGCTTCTGGTGCTTGAGTTGATCCATCTACGTTTTGCTGAGGCCTCATCAGAAAATGGTCTCAGTGTCACTAAGCCTTTCTTAAGGAAGACAAGAAGGGAAAAAAGGTTAAGGTTTTATAAAGAAGGACTGACGATCAGTGGCAACAAGTTCAATAGAGGGATGAATTCAAATTTTAAAAATTTCCTCCAAATCTTTGTATGTACGGAGTAGATCAGTAGAGAGCTACAACAGTGAGGCTTGCAGCCACCTGTAAAACACGGTGGAGGCTATGTCATGGTTTGTGGCTGCATCGCAGCCAGTGATTTTGGGGATCTTGTCAAAGTTGATGAAATCATGAATGTAGAAAAGTACAGAGTTTGACCCACCATGCAAAAGCATCTTATTGGCAACGGCTTCATTTTTCAGCACAACACTGATTCCAAATACACTGCCAATGCAGTAAAAGTACACCTGGATAGAAAAGCACACAATGGAACACTCAGTCATAGATTAGTCTCCCAGAGCCTGGACCTCAGCATTGTTGATCATCCTGACAATAAAACACTTTTGAAAAAGGCAGCCAACATTTAATGAAGAGCTTTTAAGTGTGGAGAACTATTTCTGAAGGCTATTTAAAGAAATTATGATAAAGCTTACCTAAGAGAGTTCAACCTGTGTTAAAGAATAAAGGTGTGAATATAGAATTTTGCCTTTCAAGCTTGTTAGGAATGAGCACACTTTGTATATATTAGATATTTTTGCATTTATATTTGCACAGTTCAATATATATTGCTGCACCTATTTCTCATTTTTCTTTCAAGATGTAAAAATATACTTGAAAGGTGACTCAAGACTTCTTTTTTTAATCTCATTATATAAGATAAGAACAGCCTTTATTGTCCCACAAAGGGGAAATTCAGGTACATAATTCCTCCATAATAAAATCATTGTAAAGTACTGATTAGAATCTCTTGGCTTAGTGGGGAATCAGGTGCCCTCAGCTCTGCTCTGCACCAGCTCACAAATAACGTGAGAGAAAAACAACTCGCAACATGCAGAATGTTGCGAAAAGTGTTTCTCACGATCTGATGTAAAACAGCTGCTGCCTTCCTCTTTTCATCCCAGACAAAAATGTCCTGATCGTTTCTGTCTAGAATGAATCGTGTTTATGTCTGCAGAGTGATGTGCAAGTTTTGCAGTTTTGTGTGCTTTATATACTGTACACTACTGAGCCTGAAGTTTCAAAAATCACTCTTGACTTTTATGCAACTTCTGCTTCTCCCTTTTAGTGGCGATGTTTGTATTGTCTTGTAAGAAATTACATTTTAAAAATGGCATATTTAATATATGAAAATTGTATGGTGGAAAAAAAAAACATATTGGCAACATGTGTGGATTTTAAGTGGCTCGGCAATTGAAATGAAACATTTATCTAACTGGGTTGATTACATAGGAATTACTGAGTGGTGCTTTCTATAAAGTGGCTCCTGCAGGGTTTCTGGCCTATGAGCAGGGGCAGAAAGCTCCTTTGCAGTGAGCACTATTGAGCTGATTTTTGTTCTTAACAGGCAGGCTACTGTCGCACCATCAGACTGGAGGGGTTGCCTTGAGGTTACACTGCACTTCATCTTATTGCATCAGCTCACAGTGGTATATTGAACTTGTCCAGATACATAAAACAGTCAAACAGCTGAGCCTGTATTTACTGGCCAGTGTACAGTAATTCCAAAGATAATATTTATCTCTGTGTTGTGATATTAGTATGTTACGCCCCAGTAAATGCGCTGAACGGTTGTCCTGTTTCTTCTTACAAATTGACAGAAATGCATGTAAAAGTAGGTCATTCTTTGTTGTGATGAATCATTCTTGAGGCAGAGCCAGCAAGAATCTATTGTTACGCATTTCTGTTTATTGTAAGCAGTTTCAGCAGACATCTCTAAAAATAATTCATATTTCTTCCTCCGCAGACCCGCACAGTCCAGCAAAGTCCATGCACAGCTCAAATGTACTGTCTTACATTGCAGATGTTGAAACTGGTAAAGGTCACCAAGCTTCGTTAAAAACAAAGATGCAGTAAGCCCCCTGCTCCTCATGCACCTGAAAAATAAATAAATGCATACATTGATATCTCAGCGGACTGTCACAGGCTCAACAAGGGCTGATGACAGATAACCTTTTATAAAAGATTAAAAGTAAAAAAAAAAAACCCACAACAAAAGATTTATTTCCAGTGGTTTGTGGTGTCTGTGCTTCCTCCAAAAGCTTTTATTCTTTTGTGTTTTCCACACACATGTATCTGTGGTTCCTCTTTTGTAAATCACCAACTTCTCAAGTGCTGATTATTGGTTCATTCAGCAGCAGCTGGAGCTGCGGCCCACAAAGCAAAAGAATCAAACACCTTCAATCTATCTTTAGAGCCTTTCTTTTCGTGCGCGTCCTCTGCACTGGATGTGTCTAATAGTTGTTGAGACTTCAGTGGGCCACAGTTGAATGGAGCTTCCTGTCAGCGTTTCATGGCTCTCGCAGTCACATCAAGGAGAGGTGTTTTTGTTCTACCTCTGACTGAAAAGCAGTGGCCTTTCCACTGTCTTTCTCACCAGGGACGGCGGTTGAGTGTGGAATAAAGGCATGCTCTCAGGGTTTTCTATTTTTCCACACCTTTTTCCTCTCAAGGATGTGCAAAGTCTTCATTATTGCATAGCACAAAAGATGATTCTAGTTGACATGTTTGCACTTCCAATATGGCTCTTCCTTCCTTCCTTTCTTCCTTCCTTCCAACCACGTTATTCACAGGTTGGCAGTATCTAAATTAGCAAGATAAGAATATAAATTGTCTTAAATAAGATCTATTCATCATTCCAGCATGTCCCATTGTATGCACAGAGTAGAAGAGCACAGCAAATGCTGAAATAGTGTCTGGAGCTGTTATTTATCTATATTTGAAACAACTTTAACTCTATCACACTGTAGATGAGCCTTTAATTTAGTGCTGGTAACATTTTCAGAGGGACTTCAGGAAGTGCGACCTCCTGGCTGTTTAGTGATGCAGGTAATGTGGGAACACAGAGAGAATGACTGACCACCGCTAAGTGTAGCACGGACAGCCTCAAAGAGCTGGTAGTCAGAGGTAACCAGGCTTGAGAAGCTGCTGTCAGACTGTGTTTTTCCTCCTGGAAAGGTGGAGTGTGCGGTGGCGCTTCCAAAGGGAACACATTTAAAGTAATTTGAGAGTGTTTCTGTGTGAGCGTCCGAGTCATCGCAGACCAGGGAGGTTTTTCCGTGTGCTTGTTTGTAAGGCAGTGTCAGTACACGGCCATATAATCAGCCCTAATTTGTTAAGCGTGTAATCCAGTGCTTACTTGTGTATCTTTTGCATGAACTGCTGAGTCAGCACAAGTCAGCAGACTTACAGTAAAGAGAGCATTTTGGAGCAGCAGAGTGTGGCAGTGGAAATCTGGCTGATGTTGCTTGGAGAGACCATGAGGAGAATATCAGAAGTTGCTGTACACTGATGACTTTTTATTGGGGAAGTTTTGAAGCAGGATTCCAAAACACATCTAATCAGTCGCTGTGAAAGCACTACTTTCAGTCATTTACTGTTCTGCCGAGTGTTTTTGACTCTTTTGCACCTTTTTGAGCATAGCTTAAATGAATCAATGCAGCAAGGCAACACTTGCAATATACTGAAAGCCTCAAAGTGGCTCAAAAGGCATATTCATCCTGTTACGTGAATTCGAAGCAGCTGCATGTCAGGTTGTATTGACAGTAACTTACGGTGCTCCCAAATAAGGCAGAGACGGACTAAATGAAAGCTGCATTTCAGTTTTATAAAGTGAAAGTGTTTTTAGCTGAGTGTTGAGTGTGACATAGCTGCTCTTGCACTGATAAAATTAGTGCTGTGAGACTCCACATTATGCTAAATTTACCATCCTAGCTCTACCATTACTGGCAGTTCCATCCCTCTTTGATGCTTTTTACATGTCCTTTATTTGTTTGTGCTGGCTATTATTTAAATACTGGCTTTTATGTGACACTTTACAGTATTTCTGGAGTATTTCAAAAATCGACATTCTCCTGGTAGACCCCAAACCCAGATGCATTGTGGAGATTTGAATATACCTTTTGACAGATTATGGGATTTTTGAAAGCAAGCACTTGTGTGTTTTCAGGACATTTTTGAGCCAGTTTGAGAGCACTCGTAGATGGTGAATGTGAAAATGCTATGACTGAGTAATCATGTGAAGGTCATACCTGTGACTGAATGGCTTAAAGAGTGAAAGTGGATCCATGCCTGGGCACAGGTCATTAAGAGTTAATGACCAGCTGTCATGTTGTTGTCGTTCATTGACGTGTTCTGGTTGTGCATCGATGCAGAACAAGCAGCGGCTGGATTAATGATCATACCCTTGCAATTATTAAGGGGTGTATGTATACATTTACTTGGGACTGGAACAGCACTGGAACAGAAAAGGGGGTCAAAATCATTAAATATTACATATAATTGCAAGCACCTCATTAACCCCAAATGAGCAGCCTGCAGCAGGCACATGTGCCACCCCAGGCTACCCTACCACATTAGTGCACAGCACAGTAGAGCCGTGGCACATTCCTCCGTGGAAGTCATTATTCCCCTGACTTGAGAGCAGACTGTTTAGACAAGCAGTTTGTGGAATGATATATCTAATTTCTTAAATGAACTACTCTCCTGCAGACTTGAATTGGTATTTTCCCATTTTGCCTTAATATACCACAGGTCATGTGGCTTTTTGCTGATATGTGTGGACCTGAACTATGGACCCATCTGTCCAAAGGACATTGTTTCAGAGCTCTCATGGTTTGTTCAGATGCAGCTTTGGTTAGCACCTGGCTGCTGCTGTCGTACTTACAGCACAGGAATTAAGGGTGTACTTAGTTTTTCATAGCACTGCATAGAAACTTTCACTTTCACAAGCATCACATTATGCACAGCTTCCTGAATTGTCCAAATAAATGCGTCAGGATTCAAATATTCAACAGTATGAACACTGTTCTTGCTGATGCCTCTGGTGTATCCAACCGCTCTGATCCACACAATACAAACTCAGTGCAGAATTTTGAGGCTTAATGCGCTCTGCTTCTATTCAAGGTAGCTTCTTGTGTGTCACACATTCATACTAAATCCAACCGCTTTGATTTAATATCTGCATTTACCCAGTAGAAAAATAAAGATTAGTCATTTAAAATGTTATGACAAAAATGCATTTAAATATAACCACTGCAAAATTGCTTTGTTTTATAAGTAATGTGCACATGAAAAAGATTTACAATAGCTGAGAGCCGCAATAAGACACCAGTCTATGGAAGGTTTTAATTTAGAAAGCAAGCATAACCAAAGGCCCATAGAGCTGTAAATACAACTATATAAGGCATGCATGCCAACATTTTGCCATATTATTCTCTTAAAGCCACCATGTGGCATTTATGGTCCTTTTTTTTTTGAATAAAAGAAGAAAACGGTGTCCATAGGAGCACTTGAGCTCATAGGCTAAGTTCAAGCTTTTAAGGCTTTAGCTTGAGGTTATGTGTTCAACCATGACAGTGTAGGCAGACAACCATGACATTGGAAGGCAGATAGCTTTAATCTCTTTTTAAAAGCTCTGGACATTAGTGAGAAAAAAAAAGAAGCTTTGCATGATTAAAATCTTTGAAAGAAAATATCACAGATTACTGACACTGGTGATGTTCTTAATATTTTTATATTAAAACTGCCTCTCCGGTTCATAAAGTCACTGTAATCCTCCCGTGATCACTAACTGCTTTGTGATGTGGGCGGCATTGTCACAAGGCTGAGTAAAACTGTAATGCTGTAATCCAGCGGGGCTGACTCATCGAGATGTGGATTAGGGTGCTGCTCCTCCAGAATTGAAACAAAGAGCGAGGACGAAAATTTCTCATCAGCAGAAAATCCATCAGCAGCAGTCGGCCGTGTTTACCTTTTTGTTCTTAACTGGGATTTTTAATTGTCTTTGGGAGACCTAATTTTAAACCAGAAGTGGCCAAAACTAAAAAATAAAATGAGGCATTTAAATCATTCAGTGTGCATACTGTTCAAGTTTTCACTGGGGAGCTTGGAAAGAAATTTCCGTGTGCTTCCTCTGTAACACATCATTATGGCTCGTCTCAGCACACGGGAATATGTTGTTGAGAGTCATTATAGCAATGAAAAAGCACAGGACAGCTTCAGCTGACAGGAAAACTATTAAAAATGGCTTTTTGAAGTCAGTATGGGGTCAGTACTCCATCCCTGGACTTCCTGCTCAGGTCCAGTACTTCACAGGCAGTTGGTTGTAAAAGGAAGCCACGGGTGTGAAGGTTTGCTGTGTGCACACACATTGGTAATGGGGTTTTCTTCCACATATGCACATGGAATATACGTTGAAAATAAATGATACATTGCAAAAGCATTCATAAGCATAACTGAACAAATTGTGTCAGATTTTAAACAAAGGTGGCAGTGACAACACATCTGTCTGGTTTTACAGGTCGATGCTCAACAAGTGCAACAAGTGATGAATTATTGTTCTCTCACTTAGGCATAGCTGGCAACCCAGTGCTCTTCAATGAAAACGGAGACGCACCTGGACGCTACGAGATCTACCAATACCAGATCAGGAACCGAACGGCCGAATACAAAATCATCGGTCACTGGACGGATCAGCTCCATCTGAATGTGAGCACTGGCGGTTTTTTTTCTTTTCTCTGCCCTCTGCAACTTATGCTTGTGTCAGCGTTTGCAATGGAAATCCTCCGAAAGGTTATTTCTGCTCTGCAGTTGCACGTTAGATCTCCAACCCCTCTAAACCATTTCACAGTGCTTAGTTCTATCTTCAAAGGTGTAAATATCCAGGGGGCACTTTAAATGATTAACCGGATGGACTGTGATGAAAAGAAAGCCATGGGAGCTTAAGGACAGCCATATTTAATATCAGACAGCAGACAGCGTCACTGACTTCCAAAAACAATACTGTGGGCAGGCAGTGTGATGAAGTAACAGTATTATAGCAGTAAATTACATAAAATACCCAAACAAATTATGTTTTCACAAAATGAAGAGAAGGCCTTGGGCAGGCAAATGAGTCCAATTGAACACATGAGGCAGGCTGAGAGGAGCTTTGTCTTCTTCACCTCTTTTAACAGCGTGCTAGAAGAAAAAAGGGAAACAGGAAGGTGTTTGTGGGTACCGAATGTAAAATGCGTCAGTTCTGATTTAGAAAGCCAGGAGTATTTAATTAGTCTTATTTGAGCTCTCAATTAAATGCACATTTAAAGACAAATTTCCTGGCTTTGAATGAACCACCACAATTGAATAAAACTGATAACATTAAAGAGAGCGAACCCTGTTTGAAATGATTAATTTAATTTATCCTCCAAAGTATGCTTCGAAAAGTGGAAAAATCCACAAAGGAGAGTAATATCTTGAAATGAAACAGATCCCTTTCTTCTCTGATTGATTAAAAAATTTTTTAACAAATAATTACCAAAGCCAAAAAAGGGAAGAAACGGTGCCATCAGTTCCCTGCAGCGCAAACAGCGACTTTCTCTTTTCCTCTCACATCTCGCCCTTCAAAATTTTTGACCCAACACTGAAACATTTTGCTGAATGTAAGAGGAGCGCTGGAGTAGTTTGCCTTTTTTCACTCTCACCCAAATAAACACATGGAAGCAAACACGCAGGTTGTCCTTGACCTCCATGGGTGCTGAGAACCATTCTGGATCAATAAAGCATCCCTTTGTCTCAATAAACTCTGCACACTAAAGCATTTTTCTCAGATGTTTCTTCTCTTTCTCTCTCTGTCCATCCATCATCCATTTCCATGTTCCTCTGCCTCCCTCATAGGTTCGTTCTATGCAATGGCCCGGCGGGCTCCGTCAGATTCCGTCCTCGATCTGCAGCCACCCCTGTCAGCCTGGTGAGCGCAAGAAGATTGTGAAGGGCATCCCTTGCTGTTGGCACTGCGAACGCTGCGATGGCTATCAGTACCAGGCAGACACCTACACGTGTA
>VOQJ01032065.1:0-10070 GCA_015052665.1 Apistogramma diplotaenia
AACTTGCACTGAACAACAGTTAACCATTAATGTGATCCTTCAGATGCTGCTTGATCCATGAAATCGATAGTTGGCCTGAAGTGTTTTAAACACAGAGGAAAGGAATTGCAGAGTGAGCATCAGCGGGAAGACGGGACAGAGAAGGAAGTGACTTCTGTTTCTGGAAAACAAAAGACGGATGGATGGATGGATGGATGGATGGATGTGTATTCACTGCTGTTCTGTTTTTTTTGTTGGGGGGTGATGAAGGGCTCATAAGCTGAATTTTAAGGAGAGGTGGAGGAAAACCATCCATATAATTTTGGCATTGATCTGGATCCCTGTTCAGGTTCCTTCTAGTTCAAATGCATCATCAAAACAAATGTGTTTTTTTTTATTAATATACTTCATAAAGCTGGTCTGTGGACCACTAAAGAAATTATTTAGCAGCTATTTAAAATTGACCTTTTCCTTCATTGCTGCCATTTTATATCAGACTGCTGTGAAGTCATGTCAGAGAATCTCCCGCCCCATCTCATCTACTCCCTGAGCACACTTCTTAAGCACAAACGCTCCCTCCTCCTCCTCCTCCCTTCCTCCGTTTTGGTGCCTATTATCTTTCAGTCCCATCAGTTCCACCGTCTATCTGAACCATCAAACAAGGACACCCATCGTCAGGGTTTGCTGCATTTAGTGTGTAGACATATTGCACAGACATACTCGAGCAGACTCATGAGGCGTTTCCGAAATGAGGAATGCAAAGGCGAGCATCCCGGGGAGAACTTCAGCCTGACGCTGTACTTCAGCCACATTTGTGGCATCAGTTAGCAAATGAGCAAATGCTGTGTGATGTTGAACATTATCGACCTTGGGAAGACTAAAGGGGACTTCATATGCTTGCTCTTATTTTCTGTAGGATGTATGCTATTACAGTGGTGGATACTAATGTTAAACAAGCCCAAAGTTTCAACTAATGAGCTGAACATATGTGCAAATAATCCATGCGAGCCAAAAGCTCGGGCTTCACACGGCTCTGAACATTTGGTTTCAGGCAGTGTCTTCCACTCTTTGCTCTATGTAACAAAAATGGGAGTGATATCCTTAAATGTGGTCACCTCAGCCACGCAGTGCCCCACCCACCTGCCGTTCTGACTTACAAGGGGCAGCCAATCAGAAGAAGGTTAGCTTAAAAGAAGGGTGGCTGTAAAGGGAGAGAAGGAAAGTAAGGTGTCCACTTGGGTCTGGCCATCAGACATAAGAATGACAGTGTGGGCTTTACATTATAATGCATCAGTATATCACATGCACCCTTCAGATATCAAAGAAGTGTAAACGTTTTGTCCCTGTCCACAACAGAGTTTAATGGCCACTTCAGACAGCTTGTTTCAGACAGTGGATACACCGAGACCCAGTAAAAGATACAAAGGTTCTGTTTTTTAAACTGTGAATCATACAAATCTACTCTAAAAGCGCCCAATAATAAGGATATAAAGCTGGAGATTATGACCATTGTTTGCTGCACACTGAAACTCTGTGCTGCTGGATTGAAGATGTGTGAAGCCTCCCCGTTTTAGCGTCTTGGGAGCAACATCCTAATTTGAAACATCGTCTTCGATCACTGTTACAACTTTGTGTTAAATTAGAACCAGCTTTTCTTGGCAAACATACTTTCCCTTAATACCTTTTAGAAATCCATTAAAGTCTTCAGTGCGTATGCTATGGGTCCAGAGAGATTAGATGTGAGTTGTTGATATATGCATATTACCAGAAGCCAGTAATTCTGTTGCAAATGCACAGATGAGAAAATGCTAAAGTGTGCTGTTTTTGAAGTCGATGACAACCTGCTTTATAACTTTTGAAAAAAAGCTGCTGATGCGGTGCCTTTTTTTTCTCAAAACCCTAAGGTGAGCTAACATCAACTAGTATAAGCAACAGTACTGATCATATCAGAGCAAATACAGCTGTAGCTGTGAAATCCCAGAGGGCAGACAGCTGAACAGAGGTGTGCTTTATTGGTTGTGATTTGAGCTTTTATTTTGATGGAGAAAAATGGTATTGTTTACAGAATTACTTAGTGTCACTTTAATGTGAAGTTCCCTTGGTTGTTATTTAGCTGTTATCAGGATAATGTCAGCAAAAGAGGCTCAAGATAATCATTTGTGTCAGCCCTTATATGCTTAAAACTCATCAAATGAATTGCTTTGCTGTTTGCTCATTGGAAAACAGATGAAGTGTGTCGGCAGGCCACGCCGGACAGTGACAAGGTAACTAACGCAATGCAGAGAGCGACCCGAGTTTAATTACTTATGATGGCCCGTGTCATCTGATGGGGATTATTGAACATTTAGAAGCCATCGGGGGTGTGACGCAGCCTCGCCACCTTCCTTCTCAATTAGAAAGCTATTTTTGGACGTGAGGACGCTCTGATGGATTTTCTCCAAACTAGGACATGCCACTTGCTTTGTGTTAATCATTTAGAGGTTTCTGCTCAAATTTTATTGCATCTTTGAGCTCCCGTTTGATTTTTAATACATCACAACAGGGAGGAGCAAGGCCACAGCAACGAGCAGTTGGTAAACGTTATCATAGAAGTTAAAGAAAGCATCATTTGATTAAAGTGAGGCTATGGGTGGCCTTGACTCATCTCACTCAGGGTGAGAGTGTGGACTGCCTGTGTTTCACCTAATGATTCATAAAGGAAATTAACTGCTTTAGAAAGTGAAACGAGCTTTGGAGGGCAGACAAGTTACATTGTGTCTTTTATGGCAGGACATGAGTCAGCACTGCAGCATCACACGCATTAGTTTGCAATAACGTCCTCATATCCGTGCACAGTAGAATAAACTATGAGACAGCAACACCTGCAAATAATTTCTGGAGATCTGGTGATGATTGCAATGGGGCTCTCGTACACTTCAATCAGCAGGAAAAGAACAATTGAAATATAGCAAATAAAAACATTTTTCAAAGTAAAAATAGCAGCAGATGAAGTCACGTACTAAAGATACCATCTTAGAAAAAACTTTGCTTCTTAACGAGGTACAGCTTTTTCAATAATCACGACCCCATGTGAGAGTGGATAATCTGATTAGATTTGGAGCATTTGATACATACATTTAAATATTAATAATGCAGATAGCGATTTCCCAGAAATTACTGTAGTACAACAAATTAACACCAGATTTTACGAAAGCAATGAATGAGTGAATTGAAGAGCTAAAGGAATTAATTAGCAACACAACAAGTCAAGAAAAATTCATAGCAGAAAGCATGAAAGGTATCGCGCATGGAGGAGATGATCTCACTGGATTTTCTTTTTCTGCAGCCAAAGTGGGCGGTTGCATGCTGTCTCCGGGGGCATCAACTCCCTCCCACAGTCCAGAAATATACATTTTATGTTAACTGGTGATTCTAAACTGGCTGCAGTTGTAAATGTGAGCGGGGGTGGTTGCCTGTCGCTCTGTGTTAGCCCTGCGATAGACTGGAGACCTGTCCGGGGTGTTCCCCGCTTCTCGCTCACTGAAGAAACTGATTACTGTTGCAAAGCGGCTCTAGTTATATATGCAAAAGAGCACTTTTTAAATGTTATGATTTAGTAAGACTTTTAAAAAATACTTTTCAGCAATTGGTGCAACTCTGCACTAAAGAAAAAAATGAACCCAAACAGAATATCTGCAGATAAAGATGTTGGACTATGCCACTGAAGACGCAGCATGAAGGAATTGCAGCTGTGCGTTACAGCCTATGACTCAGTGCATAACCACCTTACAGTTTGCATACATCAAACTTGATGTAAAACTTTTAATTCGTGTATAAGATGAGTGAATTCTCTCAGTCTGTAGGTGCCTCATGAAGGCGATGCACTTTGGACAGTCGGACCAAGATGATTAGTAAACACTGCACCTAACAGAAGACAGTTATAGGCATAAATTATAAAATGCATCTTCTCTTTGATAAACTTTGTGTATTGCCTTTTGATTATATATTATGGCAATTTCATATGCAAGATAACATTGATCCCATATATACTCTTGTTTTTTCTACCTCAAACGCAAGTCTGAGGTAAACTTTGTCACAAAGGAGTTAAAAAAGCAGAGCAGAATAAATTCATATAATATGGCTCAACAGCTTCTGCGGAGAACTCGTTCAGTCCATGTCGACCTTCACAGAACCGTATCAGTCAAGTACTAATATCAACATTGTTCATGCAACATTAACGCTAATGAAAGCCTAACGGATTGAAGTGAATTTCTCTGCGAGACAGAGACGCCCAGAATATTTTAAGGAAGCGGCAGAGACGGAGAGGGGTGTGGGAGGGAGAATAGCAGCAGGTCTGCTGTCAGATCGCAGTGAATAAGTCGTGCGATTTCACAGATGGGTTTTAACAGGAACACACTCTGGCCAGGGGAGTTGTTCTCACATGCTGGAGGATGCTGCTACAGCTCACACACAGTCATACAAACGACACACATCACATTTTTAAAAAATGGCAGGAAGTAGCAGCACTGTTCTCAGATTTCAGGTTGCCAGAGATTCCTTATGGTGTGTAGATTAAGGAGAGAATATATAAAGAGTGAGGCTTGTGTTTAGACTAAATGTCAGCGTGGCTCTGGAATAAGCACGTCAGCCATACAATTATAGTCATTTAATTTTTTTGGTCTTTGTGTGACCAAAAATACTCTCAGTGAAGTAAATCAATGAGAACAAAAAGTGCAGGCCAGTTTTCAGCTTCTATGGAGCACTTTTCAGTAATGAAAGTAAAGAGGTGATCTGCAAAGTGTAATAGATTACTGTTGTCGAACAGCATTCCCAGCATCCAAATCCTGATGTACAGCAGCAGTTCATGTGATTTGACCATCTTCATTACCGGAGTTCATTTGCAGTCTCTGTTCTGCTGTGGACACTGTGAAGAAAAATTAATAACATGCCCAGCAGTTAAATGAGTGGGTGTGTCCAAACAATTAGCACGACTGGTTTAATGGTTATTAGATGTCCAGTGTGAATAGAGGTGGAGAAACCCATCAAGGATGTTGCTCGTTAGCTGCTGTTTTCATTAGTTAGAGGTCAAACACATGCACATGTGTTATACTGAAGTCTGATCAAACTTTAAAATAAACGTGCCGTCTGTTCTCCAGTTTCCTGCTTGCGTCCTGCTTTTCTCGGCTGTGTTAAACAGCTGCAGCAAGTCAACATGCTTCCTTAGCAGTGTGAAATTACTCTACACAAACATTTGCACCTTTTGTAGTCAGCTGTCACACATTCCCATCGAGCTTGTAACTCCCCGTTCACACGGCGCTCCGCTGCTGGTCAGCATTTGTATACAGTCACTGCAAAGGAAGAGTGACAGTCAGATTCTTTGAACGTAAGCCTGCTGGAAAAGCAGACACAGCCTCTCAGAAACGAACGCAATCCAATGTGGCATTTCTGATGATTTTATTGGAAGTAATCAACTGTTTTCATATAAAAATAATCAAACATGCCCCGTCTGGATTTTATGAAATAAGCTAAAAAAGTTTATCCCAGCAGGTTATTTGACGAGCTGCAGGCTGTAGGTGTTGATTGTCCGGATCCTGTTCTTCCCATTCACCTGACTACTCAGCACTTGCCTTACTCGCTGCAGTTACAGCTTTCCTAGCGGCTTCTTTATGCTTCCCATTTTCCTGTGGGATTCCAAGGTACTTGTAGCTGTCCTCAATGTCTGCCACGTTGCCTTCTGGTAGTGCAGACTTCTACAGTCCAAATGACATTCTAGTCGCTATCGGTAGCCAGTTTTGTTGATTATCTGGCTGAAGGGCTGCAGAACAGCAGTGGTGACCGAGCATCTCCTGGTAGATCCCACACTTGATGGTGACTTGTGCACTTGGCTTGAAGTTGGCCTGTTGTGTTCTTCTCCACATCCACA
Source organism: Apistogramma diplotaenia (assembly GCA_015052665.1). NCBI lineage: Eukaryota > Metazoa > Chordata > Actinopteri > Cichliformes > Cichlidae > Apistogramma > Apistogramma diplotaenia. The sequence goes on from VOQJ01032065.1 coordinate 5,882, forward strand.
CTGAGTTACAGATGTGTGAGGCATTGAGTTGTAGGCTTTCTTGTAATCAATCCAGGCGGTGCACTGGTTAGTTAGTCTGGTCTCACAGTCTCAAGTGACTCCTCTATCTACCAGTAGCTGGTGTTTTACTTCTCTGGTGTTGCTGCCAATTCTTTTCTGGGTCCTGCTCATGTATTGAGCCACGTGCCTGTTGATGCCTGACAGGGGCATCCGTGTTGTGCTGAGGCAGGTTATTGGCCAGTAGCTGGATGGGACTGTTCCCTTCTTGGAGATCAGGACTGTCTGGCTTTCAGTCAGCCATCCTTGGTGGGTCTCAGCCTCTAGCAGCTGGTTAATTTGTGCTGCCAGGTGCTCATGTAGTGCAGTTAGTTTCTTTAGCCAGTAGGTGTGAATCATATCAGGCCCTGGTGCTGTCCAGCTCTTCATATTTGAGGCTCTTTCCTGGATTTCTGCCACTGTGATGGTTACTGAAGCCTGGTCGGGGGGGTTGCTGTTGCTGCTCTTAGATCCACTAGCCACCGAGGATTGCTGTTGTATGTCGCATCTTTCTCCCTATAGCTTTGGTAGAGGGGGCTGTTCTTATATTCTTATATTGTTATATTTGGATGGTTCAGTGGAGAACATCTGACTTATTGGTCCTGGTTTCTATCTTCCTGGTATACCTCTTCAAGCAGTCAGCCCAGGCTGAGTCTTTGCATAGGAGTTTCTAAAGCCGCAGATATAGACAGTTTGTTGTACTTCTTAGGCACTCCTGTCATCATCAACACCTTTCTGCAGCTCTGATAGCTGGCTAACTTCCCTCCATGCTACCTTGGTCTTAGCCTCGAGTCTTCTTTTCCATGGAGGGTACTGCTCCTTGTGGCTGTTCATCTTATAGCCACGCTTCTCAAGGATCACGGTTGCCATGATATAGATCAGCTGGTTGGTTTAATGATGGTGACAGTAGGGATTGCCCGTAGTGCTGCAATCACATCCTCTAGTAGTCTTTCATAGGGTACTTCACATAGTCTTGGTAATCGGCCATGTCCCTAACTTCAGTATCCAGAAGGACGATTTAGAAAAAAAAAATCACGCTCTGTGCATTTATTGCAAAGGGAGAAAATCTCCGTAGAAACCCAAACCAGGCTATCAACATGTTTTTTCTCGTGTTGGAATCTGTGGACTAACTGACTCAAATGGCCACAACAAGAACTGCAGTTGTAGCACTTCCACATTGGCTTCCTTTTATCCCGCAGGGCGATGCCTCAGCCCGACATGAGCATCATCTGTGCTCATGGTGTAACATTTTATAACCAGTTATGTTCCATCTGCTGCGATTCTGCACTGGCGTCTCCATAGGCAGACATACTGTCAGCAGTCCCGCCTCTACCCTTATCTCATTCACACTCAATACACAGAACACACATGCATGCTGCTGACCTTTCATCTTATATAAGTACTGCTCTGCCTAATGATGCAGCTATTATTAGAGCAGATGATTAGCAGTTATCAACTGTCTGCAAGCCCTTCACCCTCTGTGGGGCACTGTGTTTGTGTTGTGCGAGAGAATGACCCTGTTGTGTGTCCTCGACAAAGTTGCTATTGGATTGCCTCGGCATTTGAACTCTCTCCAGCAGGCTAGCAGAAAAGAGCCCCTGATTGCAATATGACCAGCCAAGTATTGCACTTTTATCACACCAGATACAGGCCCCCCCATTGGTCAGTGGACAGAGGGAGGGAGTGGATGAGCTAATTAGGAGTAGCTGGACATTTTTACTGCTTTGTAAGGCAGCTCAATAATGCTGCACAAAATCACTCAAATGATAGAGTTGATGGCTGCGATTGAGTTCAGAATGGCCACAGTTCAGTTGGCGAGGGGAAAAAGGAAGGAGAGAGATGGCTACTGAGAAAGGAAGCTGCTGCAGGGAAATATAAATAAATATATGTAAGGATCATACTTCTAAATAGAAACAAGAGAAATGCATGTTCATTTAGCAGATGAGTGTTGGTAGCCACACCATAAAGCGTTCCCTGCTTTACTATAAGTGTGGCAGTAACATGGTTCAGTCACACAAGAGCAGAAATAGGATGGAAATCTCCGTGGTTGGTGATTGCACTGAATTTTTTTGTTGTCGGTGACTGGTTGTACATTGTTGCAGCCACCAGGTGGTCACTCAGAGGTTGAGGATGCCAACCTCTTGGAGACCATTTCAATCGCAGGCTGTTACACAGGTCACTCCGTGGGAGGCAACCTGTTACCAAACAGGGAATTATGATCTAATTTATGATTGCAACATGTTTCTACAAAATAACTCAGCTGGTTGCCAATTGGTTGTATTCTGGTTATAGTCTGATATAAAAGCAAGACTGCTCAGCACCATCATTTTGCACTTAACCAGCATTTTGCACAGTTATGCAGCTACATCATTATTTGTGGAGGAATTTCTGTTTTCCTGTTTAATATCCGATGTTCTGGCTGGACTCTGTATGTAAATGTGAATTTCTTTTCAATTTGAAATTCTGCATATAAGGACAGCAACAGATTTGCAATTTTTGCCAGTTGACCAAAGGTAATTGCTGTGTTATCACTTTGCCAGCCTGACCTCATTCAGTTACAGACTGTTAGCAGACTGACTTGATGCAGGAAGCAAAACTGAACACACGGCACAAGGAGCAAAGACACTATCAAAATAAAACAGGAAGTGTGAAAACAGGGAAACAGAAAAAGACAGGGGAGGCAAGCACACAGATGAAAACCTACAACACAACAGAACCTAAAACTGGAAAACAAAGGAAAAATACAAAACACAAACTCAAAGCACTGGGCAGAAAACCCAGGACCATGACAGCCACTTATGCAGCACCCTTAGAGGCTTTTTCCAATAAAACCATAATTAAACATATTGTTGTTGACATATTGTTCGAAAACACATTCAATAAAGTAAAAGTCTCACCTGAATATCACCTGTTCAAGCGTGCTGTGCATTCTTCCTCTCATTATGGGTTTTGGCAAACTAAAAATGCCCTTAAAGCATGCCCAAAGGCCAAAGGAGGAAAACACACACTGGAACTATACAGCAGCTGGTAAGTTTTTTCCTGCCTTTAAAAGTTGTACTGTGGTTGGACAGTGCTCAGAGCATTAGAGCTGGTTTCAAATGCAGTGGGTGTAACATCCCAGAAGGGGTTGGCAAAGGTTTGTGGTCCTGATTTAGTATTAAAAAGCCAAATACCATAACTACCAGGTTTTCCCCAGATTTTACCCATCTATAATGTTTACTTCATTGTGCATCAAAACAGTAATCTGTTCAGAAATTAGGCTTCAATTTTTCCCTTCAGCTGTATAAACACAGTTGTTGGAACAGAGTTAGGTGTTTAGCGCTTCAAGCAGCCTCTTGATGCTGATTCCAAAAGTGACTAAATCCTCATAGACTTCCATCTCTTATTAAGTTATTTGGTATTTTTTCTTTTTAAACTACTAAATAAATGTTTTTTTTAAATCCCAATACACTTTCATGATAAAATACTTTTCTAACTCACTCATCTGGGTTTTGTTCAGGCTTAATGATGACATAGAGAGCCTGTAGCTGATGGTAGGACTCAGAGAGCATATTTCTCTCATATTGACTTCATTGGCTCCCTGTTAAATCCATAATTGAATTTTAAATCCTCCTTCTCGCATACAAGGTCTTGAATAATCAGGCCCCATCTTATCTTAAAGACCTCATAGTACCATATCACCCCAGTAGAGCACTTCGCTCTCAGACTGCTGGCTTATTTGTGGTTGCTAGGATACTTAAGAGTAGAATGGGAGGCAGAGCCTTCAGCTTTCAGGCCCCTCTTCTGTGGAACCAGCTCCCAGTTTGGATTCAGGAGACAGACACCCTCTCTACTTTTAAGATTAGACTTAAAACTTTCTTTTTTTAATAGCGCTTAGTTAGGGTGGATCAGGTGACCCTGAACCATCCCTTAGTTATGCTGTTATAGGCCTAGGCTGCTGTTTCTTTTCATTCACCTCTTTTAAATCTGTTTATACCCCACTCTGAATTTAATCATTAGTTATAAATAATCTCTGACTCTCTTCCACAGTGTGTCTTCTGTCCTGTCTCTCTCCCCTCAGCCCCACCCACGGCAGGTGACTGCCCCTCCCTGAGCCTGGTTCTGCTGGAGGTTTCTTCCTGTTAAAAGGGAGTTTTTCCTTCCCACTGTCACC
>VOQJ01032072.1:8881-19472 GCA_015052665.1 Apistogramma diplotaenia
TCTCAGAATGGCAGATTCCCTTAAATGTTTTAGAGGTCTTTTTAGCTCTGCATCTGTTTAATTGTTTTCTTACTATTTTACTCATTTTATAACTGTATTTTTGTGTTTTATGAAAAGCACTTCATGACTGCTGTCTTCAGAAGTGTTATATAAATAAAATTTTACTTACTTACTTACTCTTTGAATCAATACACATGTGGATGTCTCACCTCACAGTATGGGCAGAACCTCTGAGGGCTCTGATTGTTCTCCACCAGATCAGCGACACAGGAGAACCGAGGATCTGATTCTGTTCTGTCTAATGCCCCGGGATCCTGAGTCAGAACCTTACAGAATAACCCAAGAAGAATGGAGAAGTGGACCACTGACACCTGGGTTAAAGCACTGGTTGGCCACACACATTCGCGTAGTTAAGGATAAAACCTAAATCTTTTTAATGTTCAAAATCCTTGATTGCATGTACCTTACTATGTCTATATAAGAAACCAAAACACCTGGGAGACCAGTGTAGAGTTTGTAACTGTTGAATTAAAGCTTGTTGAATATTGTGGCAAATGGTACTGCAATGCAAGTACAGTATAGTATCTGGCAGACAGAATGAGACGAGGGTCACACAGTCACTAAAAATCTGATTTAGAGTTCAGGTAGTCCAAACAACCAAGCTGCAGTTTGTCTGTTGAGATTCACTGAATTTCATACAGAAATCTGAAGAAATGTTGCAGGCAGGAACCAAAGATCTGTGTCATCAATTCAAAATGTAAAAAACGATTACAATCTCATCTTCTCCTGCTCCTGAGTTTTGTTATTTAATAATGACCACAAATCTGTGTTTTTGTTTTCAGATGATTGTAAATGCCACAGTGAAGCTGAGCTTTCACTTCTTCCTGTGTTCCACATCGAATCACCTGCCTCCATCTCACCCTGTCCCGGTCCTGCTTCACTATATCCATGAACCTCCCTCATGGGCTTTCTCTTTTTCTCCTGGCTAGCAGCTCCATATTCATATGTCCTCCTCTGTATATTTGCCCAATATATCCGCTATCCCTTTGTCTCACCTGTGCCTCTCTAACGTTGTCTCCAAACTGCTCAGCCAGAGATGTCCCTGTGATATACTCATTTTTAATCCTGTCCCTCCTGGTCACTCCCAAAGGAGTCTCAGCATTCTGCCATGACTTTTTTTTTTTTGTCAGTGCCATTATATCCAAACCATAAATCATAGCAGGTCTCACTTCCAGAAGAAGGTGCTCAGAGCCAATCTCTGCAGAGCTCGTTCTCAGCATGAAGCCGTACTGCTGCTCGGTGATAGCCACCTCTCTTTTTAACCTCGCTTCAAAAAGTCCTTCACATATCGGCACGGAATGGCTCATCAACTTTACCCCTCTTTGATTACTATAGCTCTGCATATCACCCTTGTTCTTGAAAATAAGTACCAGTAAACTCCCTCTCTGTTTTTCAGGCATCCTCACACTCTCCAAAATTGTGTTAAACAGTCTGATTAAAAGGTACCTCCTCTCCTAAACATCTCTATATTTGACTAATTGAATATAAAACATTATCACTTCATCATTTAGTGGCAGCTATTTAGTATATAAATCTAATGTGTTAATCTTTGCATTCAACTGAACAATTGTGCTGAACTCCTCCGAGGCTTTAAGAGACATAAACCCTCTGCCCACAGCCCTTGCTAGTGTAAAGGTGTAAAAATCCAAATGATCAAGAAAAATGTATGAGCAAAAAGACTTAATATATGCCAGCTATTTTAAGGATATTAGGCATCATTTTTCCATAAAAGCAGAGCAGGGAATGGAACAAACCAGCAATGAGGGTTCCCAAGTAGACTGGGTTAGGCAGCCTAGAAGGAAGACATATGCTATTTCAACAGACAGAAATAACAAACAGCAAAGGACGATTATGTTTTAATGTCCTGCAATTTTTGTCAAACCTTTGGTATGTGGTCATGCGGTGGTATTGTGTGAAAATACTTCTGGCCAGCCATGGGAAGAGCAAACCACAGATTATCCCCCCATAGCCACCCAACATGGCTGCAATCAGCAGGATGGCAGCTCCACTCAGTGATGGAAAAAACAGTGTCCAGTAGTATAAAACTGTTAAGAAATAACACAGAACACCAATTTATCTATGCATACAAGTATATTCGGCATATAAAGTACCTTTCATCTTACAGCTCTGTTACTAGAACTAGTTTATAATCCTTATCCTTGTGTTTTACTGTAAAATGAATAGAGAAAACTATAGAGAAATATGTACCATGAGACTCTCTGGGCTTGTGGTGGATTGGCTCATTAATGTACCGACTCAGTAGTTTGGTGAGTTGCTGATGTCTAGAGAAAAAATGCAGCAGAGTAATAATCAGCATCATAACCCCAAGAGAAAAATCCAATCAGGAAAAGGTGGGTAGGTTTTTTAAACGTGCCAACGGATGCTACAATCAAATACAGCGCCTTGCTAGTTTGTGTTTTTCCACATATTTCTAGAGACAGCAGATTGACCTGAATGTTTTGCCCTGTTTGCTGAGATCCAGCGGTGTGAGGCCGCTGTGATTCTTCTGATGGAGCATCCTGCACCCTGTTCTCTGCAGCAGTATCCAGCACACTTCCACTCCACCCCTCTCTGCTGCAACGTGAAGTGCTGTCGCACCCTGCTGGTCAACTGCTTCCACAGCACACCTCTGAAACATTTTTTTGCAAATCCAAAAAATGCACATCATTTAAACCTTATTTTCTAAATTAAAACTCAGTTAAATCCTAACAAATCAAAAATTAAACTGTGTTTTTTTTTTTTTACAAATATATGCCCAATTTGAACAAAAAAAAAAAAGCTGCGATAAAGCAAAAATAATATGTTAATGACTTCAGATACTGCATCAAAACAGGGACAACCATTAGTGGAAATCACAGCTCAGGCTTAGGAACACTTCTGAAAACAATCAGTGACTTCAGTCTACTGCTGCATCCACACAAAGAAAGTTAAAACCATACATGCATCATGCAAATAAAAAAAAAATACAAAAAGAAATTTGGAATGCTTTCCATCCATCCCTCCGGACAGGATGCAATTCCATTACAGGGTCACACACAGAGTGAGAGACAACCATTCACACTCACATTTACACTATAAATTAACCATACTGTAAATGTTAGGGCTTTTTAAAAAAAAGCATAATGATCAAAAGGTGACTAAAGTTCAAGTAAAGTCACTTTTGTATGACATTTTTCACCCTGTGTGGCAGCTGTTATATGTTCATCTGACTCAGTATCTTCATCAAAACGTTTAGAATGAGTTTTAAGATAATACTGAATAAAGAGGCAGACACCGAAGACCGTATCATACCTGGTCCTTGAGCAAATACCGAACCACTTCTGTGTTTCCTGTGGATGCAGCCAGGTGAAGGGGTGTCACCTGGTACATGTCTGTGTCTGTGAACCTAAACATTCCTGTCTCCCACAAATAGTGCACTGCAATGCTGGGAAAAACAACTAACAGTTAGTGCATGCATAATACAACACTGTGCAGAAGTCACCCCTCATTTCTGATGGTTTTGCTTCCAAGGAGCCAGACTTTCTAGTATTTTTTAAAGTGGTCTTGAGCAATAGTTCTCCAGGCTTTCTGAAGGTCTTACCCTTCTACCTGAACATTTTCAGAGGAATGTTTTGTTTGCTATTTAACACAGACCTATGAATCATTCAAGCAGATAAAAAAGGCACCAAACTCAAGGGATGAACCAGTGTTGTGTCTACACATAACAGCGTAGCAAAGAACCAACTTTAAGCTGTACCTTCACGCACTTTGTTACTGCCTATCATTTGTTCCCAAAGAATTAATAGTTTCTTAAGTAATAGGGAAAAAAATCCAGCAAAGACCTGACACAGGAACTGAGATTACAGATATGACATTTTTGCTTTAAATCATCCTCAACATGTAAGGAGGAGGTCAGGAGAGAGGTACAACAGTGAGTGTCTACAGCCACCTGTGAAGCATGTTGGAGGCTCTGTCATGGTTTGGAGCTGCATTTCAGCCGGTGGTGTTGGTGTGGTTGTTAAAATTTACGGAAATATGAACACAGAAAAATACTGTCAGATCTTGCTCCACCATGCAATCGCATCTGGAAAGTGTTTGATTGCCAAAAGATTCCTTTTTCAGCATTACAATAATACCATACACACTGCCAATGCAGTAAAAGCATACCCGGATAGAAAAATGCACAGTGGAACACTATCGCTCATGAACTGACCTCCTCAGAGCCTGGACCTCAACACAAAGCAATGTGGGACCATTTTTACAAAGGAGAGAACTAAAGGTGGCCAACCCCCAAAGAAGAGCTTTCAACAAAAGGGTTTTTATCATGAAGCCTGGAGAATGATTCCTGAAGACTACTTAAAGAAATGACAGCAAGGCTCCCAAAAAACAGCTGCGGTTGTGTTGAAGAATGAAGATGATTATACCAAATATTGACTCTGAAGCTCATTAGACCTGTACACACTATTTTTACCTTATATACTGTATTTCTGTAGCAGTGGTTTAAGACTTTTGCATAGCACTGTATATATAACTGTAAAGCAGCACACAACAAAACCAGCTTAGTTCATGGTACGATGATTCATCCACTTACATGCTTCCCCCAGTTACTGCATGATGCAATGATGTTTTCCCCTGTAGGTCTATGAGGCGTAAATCAGCTCCATACTGCATCATTTGATGTATGATGTAGATATTCCCCTGCCTGATGGTAATACAAACTAATATTAGACAGACTGAGTAAAGTACAAAATGCACAGTGCTCAAATCACACTCTCACCTTGATAACCCAGGCTTGAACTAAATATGCAGAGCTACTCACCTGCAGGCAAAATGAAAGGCTGTCTGTCCTGCATCACATGTCAGGTTAGGGTCAGCTCCTGCACTTAGGAAAAGGTCGACCAAGGCGCGGTTACCATGTAGGGCAGCATAATGGAGCGGGGTGAAGCCACCCCAGCCTGGATGAAGACAAACATATTTATGTCAAAGTCAGGCTTTGAAGCCTGACTCAGCCCTGACTCTGTGACTAACAATATGTGACTGACACAAATGCACAGGCTGTCAGCCTGTTGATGCTGAAAGCCCTCTCAAGTTTGGGGTTAGGAGTCCTTCAGCACAATGTGACTTTGTACTGTGTTGTCACAGGATCTGTGCCAGAACATCTCTGAGAGGAGCTGCAGGAGTGTTAGGTTTCTTCTTGGCATTGTGACAAAATCATACCAGGAGACACCAGAGAGTGATCAAGTATATATAATAACATCCTGTAAAATTATAGCTAATCTAATGCTGGCACATTCGCACATTATGAGAGAGTTCAAAAGGAAGTTATTACACACAACATAACATAGGTATAAATGTGCTCCTTCTAAACAGTGTCATCAGTTTAGAATAATAAACGCAATAAAACGAAGAAATCAAGAAATCGATGTGGTTAAACACCGCAATTTACAAAAAGACTTAAGTTTGCACTGTATCTGTTTCTAGCTTACCTTTTTCCTTGAGTATGGCTCGGTTATTCTGAACGAAGTGAATACACTGTTCAATATTTCCTCTCTGTATACAGTCAAATATGTCTCCATCGCTCACGGAAGACACGGGCATCGGATGCATTATGATGGGTGCGCAGAGGCCGCCTTCTACTATTTCCACCGACAGAAACTGCAAAGGAAGCAAAATCAGCTCCGTGGACGGAGCGCTACAACATCATAATGTAAAGTGAGAAGGGATCTCATGTGTCGCTACAAAGTAACGGAGATCTTTGTGTCAAACTGATTGAGGAAATCCACGCCCTGGACACTTCATTGGCTGCAGCGGGTCACGTGACCCGTTATCGGTTGCCTTCAACGAAGCACGAGGTCGCTATAAATACAGTGATGCCTCCAAAAGTAAGCAGTTATCAAAAAAAAAAGCACAGAAAATTTTGCGCGCGGCATATGAAAAATATTTTAGTGGAAAAGAAATGTAAACACCACATTTAAAGGGAAAGAGGGCCTGTTAGTGATTAGTAGCCCCCTGCAGATTTGACAGCGGTGCAAGATTATGTTACAATAACAGTGAGACTTTAACTAGTATTTGGCGGGGGGACGTTTGGGACCGAGGCTGAAATGAGTCTAGCGTTTTAGCCTCGGAAGTGGCTCATCAGTGTTGAAAACGGAGTAGCATACAACGCGCCACAAAGAGAGAGTGGCGAATGTAAACGGCAGGTGTCTCTAATTTCAATAGTAACACGGTTATCTTTTGCATTTCATTTGCTTTTTCTAATTAGGAAAGCCCCCCTCCGCCCCTTGGGGTAGGCGTTTTCACTTGTGATACCTGATAAAAGGTGCAGTTAATCTCGATAGTGTATTGGCACACATTCCCTGGTAACACCTGTAGGGTTCCTGCTCTCCAGTGAAAAACTCTATTGCACTTACTTATCAAGGTTTGTACGTCTGCCTGTAACTTTGAGCCTTTTTTCTCTCCGTCATTCTAGCTGCTAGTATCCCCTTTGAGTATCGTTAATACTCACAAGATGGCGCTGTTTAGCCGTTCTAGTGCTTCACCAGTGCCACATTATTTCACAGTTTGAAGATTTGCTGCTGAGTTGGTTGGTAATGCCGCTAAAGGCGTGTTGCTGGCTGTGAGACACTACTTCGATATATAAATATAATGTATATACAGTATGAAATGTATCCAGTGGGGACAGCTGTAAAAGTCACGTGTTGACTCCAGTGTTAAAAAGGTTGGTTTTCAAAGGTTTTTCTTTAAACACAAACAGTGCTGTCACTGTGTCGGCAAATAAACAAATCATTTTGTTTCTAATTGTCAATTCCTTCAACTGTCAACTTGTGATTAAGACCCCAGTTTGCAGATTGTTGAATCATTGGCTTTTGTCACTGTGATTCAATATAATAACAACCTGACAAGCCTGGGCTATAAAAAGAAAAGGGACTCTTCTCTGAGCTGCAGTGGGAGGGCCTCATCCAACCAGCTTAACAACTGTTATTTCACTTCTGCTTCTCTGAGGAAGTGGGAAAGCACATGACTCAAACCAGCTGATTTGAGTTGCTCAAAGTTCAGTCTACTTGGTGCAGATTAGTAAGGAGCGGGTAGTTTTACACAAGGATCTGCACAGTGTGCACCATACATGTCTCAGCAGGTCTCCTCTTGTCCTTTTCTTTGGACATGACAACAGAGACGCGCTACTCGGCTTGTTGGAATAACACCGCATAGATGACAGTATCCTCTTAGAGCCAGGAAAGCTTCAGATGGCTCTTACACAAGCTCAGGTAAAGAATTGTCTGCTGCATTAATAGTTTTTCTTCTGAAAAGCCAGTTAAACAGTTTACTGTGGGCATGTGTGCATTTTTCACTTTGATGCATTTGTATGAGTGGAAAAACTCCACAGGCGAGTTTTACTTTCACAAGTTGGCAGCAGTATTGATGAATATCAAGGGAATGCAAGCTGCCTTTTACTTTACTTACCACCTTAACTGAATTTACTGGCTCTGGCTTATCAGTTAAGCCCTCTGATTCTCACCACCATTGTTCATTATGACTGGGATCCAAAATGGAAAGTACACTAGAGGGACTGTAATAAAGAAACAGTGTTCTAGCTAAGATTGTCATAGAGAACAATGCCACGTTTTCTGAGCAGTAGAAATCCTCACCTCCTGACATGCTGTTAAACAGAAGTGAGAGACAGTGCTTCGCAGTATCTGAATAAATGGCTTGTTCAGGGCCGCTGACCTCCAGCAGTGTCGTGCTTTGTTAGGGAAACACATGTTTGATTTTTGGAAGTGCAGTTGTCCTGAATTGACCTTTTAAAAATGCTCATACTCTTATTTTTACAGAAAGCATACCTGCTTATTTTAGAAAAAGATCCCTCTTAGGTTTTGACAAAGCAGTGGTGGATGTGAAATGTGAGAAGTTTCACACACACAGAATGGCAGTCAGTTGAGAATGGCACATGACTGCCAGTGGCCTGTCCTCCTGTGTGACCATTTCCCAATGCAGACAGTGTGATCAGTGGGGGAGGGCAGAAGGTTTAGTTTAAGACTAATCAAACGGAGTGCCACAGCTGAAGAAAATATGATTAAGCATTTATTGTGAAGATTATATAACCTTGTGGTGTCTTTAAAAAAAAAAGAAAGAAAAGAAAAGATGGAACATTCTTATTTTCCCCCTCCAGGAGAAGACCTTTAGAGGAGAGAGGATCAATAAGGAAACTGGAGAGCTGAGTGCTTCAGGAGAGTTAACTGTCTCTGCGGAGCTGAAGCCAGAGAATGTGGAGGGCTCTTGGAGAAACCCTCAAATCACACAGGTGTTCAGAGAACAGCTGCAAGAGCTGGCAATTCATACAGCCTCAACCCCCGACTGCAGAGCTGTTCCTCTGGAGCAGCGAGAGGACCACCTGCAGAAAGTCCTGCCTCTTTACATACAGGTATAACTGAGAACAAACGGGTTCGTTCTTATCATGCATCGCTCTTCTATTCATTGTTTTCAGAAGTTTATCTTGCAGTTTAGCGCTCTTCCACGCATGTTATATATTTCTACAGTAAATAAAATTTTATAGTATAACTCAGCACATTTTCTTCTCAAGAGCTATTATTAGATCATGTCAGTTCAGTTTTCAGTGGGACCTCGCTTCAAATTTATAATCAACTTTGAAATGGGTAAATGGATTGGCGGGGATAGCGCGGCCTCTGAAAATGTGACAAACCACTGGGATGAAGAGTTAAAGCAACATCAGATGTTTGGCCCTTAGATAATCTTATCACTGCTTGTTTCCTGAACTAATGTATATGTTGTTTCTATAAAATTACAGTTTGCTAAACTTTACCTTGATTAACCAGCTGAAGAGGTTTTTTTGTTCCTTCTTGATGCATCCCAGTTATGAGGAAATCTCATGGTTTTCTGCTTTGTTTTGTTTAACCTGTGTACACTAAGGTCTACCACCGACTTGTCTGAGTCCTTACAGTTGCAGACATAATCACTCTTTGGTTTGTTTGTGTTTTTTTTGTGTTTTTTCTTTTTGATGGTTGTGTGTAAAAACCTCATGACTCAGATTTCACCACAATGTAAAGCCTCAGTTAAAAAAAGCATGCTGTGAAATGAAAGGTTCTCATATTAAACTGAAGAGTGTAGAGTGTGCAGTAGTGCATTAGTAAAAAGTTAAGAGGTGTTGATTGAATTAGTAATTTCAGGCACTGTAGTTTGCTGAGTGGATAGGGACATACTGTACAGTAGTGTGGTCAGAATATGACTCATGTGGCTATATTTAGAAAAATCATCATCTTCAGTGATGGTTTCTCTGATCCCAGGTCTGTGAAGATGGTGGCAGATTTGAAGATTTGGACATAAAGGGGCTTGCAGCTCTTACTGCTGAGACTGTCATCGACAATGTCCACAAGAGACTGGCAGACAGGCCTGCAGGTACTGCTCATTTCAGTAAATTAACACACAGGGACTTTCCTTGGCCTACTTCTGCTATTTTTGGGTGCTTTTTTCAGTGTAAATGTGATTAGTGTTGTTGAACATCTGAAGTACATTGCAATGCAGTCTGTTCTAAAACTGTGGAAACACTGGAAAAGAAGTAACCTCTTCTCTGGTAATGTTTCTCTATCTTTCTCTGTCCTGTCTTGCTTCCTGTTTTTGCTGTTGCTTGTTGTTTTGTAAAATAGTTTTTTTTTTTTCTTAAGGTAAGAAAGAGAAAGTTTTTTGAGGAAGTAAATGCTTCTTGTTTTCGGCTCAGAATTGATGTTTAATTTAGAAAAGGTTAGCATGATCCCTGTCGTAGCTGGTTCGGGGTTCACAGCTTTTTAGCGCCACAAAAGTGTGACCTTCTTTCCATATTTAAATATTTAGAAACCTACACTCTATTTATTATACATACTGTTATATTAAATGTACTATTTATGAACATACATTTATTTTTGTCACTGAATATAGAAAAAATTTTTTAATGTTAATTTGGATTACTAAATTCGTTTTTTTTTGGGGGGTTTTTTGCTTCTGCCTCAGAGGCGGCTCGTGAAGAGGTGGCTCAGTTCTTTAAGAGGCCGGACAACAAAAGTCATGAAACGGGAGAAAGCTTCGGATGGCTGCTGTTAAAGTCTCTCTTGCTGCTTACAGCTGACAGCTCAGTGAGTCATTGTTGGGTTTCAAAGTAAAGAAATTTTTTTTTTTCTGTGTTTCAGTTACAGTAATCAGTTGAATTATGTATATATTTTTATGTTTGTTTGCAGGATATATTGTTATGTATAAACCAAAGACTCCCTGCTGCTCTGGTAAAATGTCTATACCTGCTGGTGTGCCTTCCATCTATAAAGGAGAACATGAAAATTGAAGAGACCTTTCAGGAGACATTAACACAGGTTAATAACAGCTGCTGACCCCTCCCTTTAGGGCAATGGGTTATTTTTATTTCTGATTATATATATTTTTTGTTTACTATTGATATTGTTGGTATTGCGCAAGGTCTACAGTTTTTCTTCTTTCCTGATTTTTGGACAAGCTATACTTCTCTCTTCCTCCCCCCTTTTTTTTTTTTTTTGTTGCTTTTTTCTCCCCTTTT
>VOQJ01032074.1:9179-23247 GCA_015052665.1 Apistogramma diplotaenia
TAATTTTTTTTTTGTTTTGTTTAGTCTTATTTTTGTTTGTTTGCTTTCATCACTTTCACGTTGGGGAACTTTATTTTTGGAAATACATTTTTAAGCCACATTTTCAAAACAAAAACTTTTTTTGGTTATGTGTAAATTTTACAATTTCATATATAACTGACCAAAAATCAGGACAGTGTTTCGTAATAGTGGTTTTCTTTTCTAGAAATTGTGCAGTTATATGAGTTATCTTATATATATTGTGTTATATGTTGTCACCACTACAGGCTTACCTACCACCTACAGTACAGCCATAATGCAGCATCCACACAATATCAATCTCGACTGCCAGGCTAAGCTGCTTATGAAAGGAACCTTCAGAGAACTGTACAACCAAACCCCCTCCACCTGTTCCTCCACATCCCCTGGACGATAACCTGTTCCCCGGCCCTGCTCTATCTGTATCCTACCCTTAATCCCACCTTTGACTTGAATGAAAACTCAGAGAAGGGTTACAGACAATGGCAGTCTTGAGAGTTAAATTTACCAAGACCAAGAGGGACAAGTTGGCCCAGGTGCTCTGGATCCTAAACTGGATCTCAGTGGTTACAGGGGCCATCCTGTTCAGCCTAGGTGTCTTCCTCAAGGTGGAGCTCCATAAGCAAGGAGAGGTGATGGCTGAGAGGGACATTCAGTATGTCCCCAACATGCTCATAGCCGTGGGTCTCATCGCTTGTGCCATAAACTTCCTGGGTGGGAAAATCTGCTATGACTGCGTGGACACCACCAAGTTTTTGCGCTGGAAGCTGATCATGCTGCCCTATATTATATGCACCTTCTTCTTCACCTTTTGTGTGCTAGTAGGGGCTCTGATGTGTTACTGCATGCACGGGGAACTGGAGGAGTCTCTGAACCTGGGGCTGACAGAGGCCATGAGGTTTTACAAGGACACAGACACACCAGGACGCTGCTTTCTAAAGCGCACAGTGGACATGCTGCAGGTGCAGTTCCAGTGCTGTGGAAACAATGGCTATAAGGACTGGTTTCAAATTCAGTGGATAAGCAACCGTTACCTGGATATGTCCCAAAAACAGGTGGTGGAGTAAGTACAAACTGCAGAAACGGGGCGCTGTAATATGTTCATATTAAAGAGGAGGTATATTTAAGATTTATATATCCCGACATGGCAACTGCTGGATGCAGTTCAGAGAATAATTATCATAAGTAATTGAGCGGGTTAATGGTGACATCTGTGCCATATAATTTTTACCATTTTATAGTGTTTTTCAGGTAAAATGTGTGAAATTTTACAGCCAAATACATTTTTTTCCTCATACACTGAGCCATAAATCTTCATTCCAGTAGCACCAGCAGTTTCACACAGTCCACAATTAAGAGGTGAAAGTGGGGAAAAAGAGAACGCAGGCATGACAGGAAACACAGATCAGCACCATGGGCGTTGTTAGGGGAAAGGCTACTGTAGGTTACAGTAATAAAACACTCTACAGTCCCAAACAATGACTAACCCTTTGGCCACTCGAGGACCAATCTTTTAAGGCAAACTCTAAATTTCATTTCCTGCTTTCTAGCCGAATAAGGAGTAATGTGGATGGAAAGTACCTACTGGATGGAGTCCCCTTCAGCTGCTGCAACATCAACTCGCCCCGGCCCTGCATCCAGCAGCAGATCACCAACAACTCCGCCCACTTCAACTACGAGCACCAGACGGAAGAGCTAAACCTTTGGATGAAAGGGTGTCGGCAGGCGCTGCTGGAGTACTACACAAACATCATGCAGTCTATCGGCCTCACGGTCCTCATCAGCTGGTTATTTGAGGTCAGGAAACAAAGTCAGGGTTAGAGGATCTTCCTGGTGGGGTTAAAGGGAAACCTCACAAAATCACTTTTTCAAGTGACGTAACATCTTTGCAGCACATGCTCTCAACCTCTATATAATGCTTTGTGTTTGGTTTTACGTGTTATCCTCTCAGTAATATGTGTTTCGTCGTCTTGTTTCAGCTGTCAGTGTTGACCGGGGTTCGTTACCTCCAGACCTCCCTGGAAAATGTGCTGAGGCAGGGTGACCCCAACTCTGAATCTGACGGCTGGCTGCTGGAAAACAGCTTCATGGAAACGGCCCGCATCAACCTGAGCATCATCAAGAGCCTTGGCAAGGGCAACCAGATAGACACAGCAGGCAACGGAGACCCCAACATTAATGTTCCCTCCACCTCAAAAGCACACTACGGTCCTGACAACGTTCCACCGAAGCAAATAACTGAAGCCAGTTGACCTCAATGAAGGACGTCCCCTAAAGCCCACAAAGGGCTTTGAAAAATGAAACATATTGTGGGGATTGTTAAACAATATGTGGTATTTTTCTGCAAGTAATGCCTTGTTAATTTTAGGCCGTCTTTTCACACAAACACCATCATTAATGCTCCCAGAACACCTTAAATGCACCTTTGCATTCATTCGCAAGACCCTGTTGGAGGAGTGGAACGCCGTTATTCCAAAACTCATTTCCTAATTTGGTGTTTTGATGATGGTGGTGTCTGATGACTGCCAAGGCCATAACATATGATTCAGCATCAACCCATTCAGTGATCGGGGCAGTAGCATCCTAGTTACTCCTCTAGAGGTTAGAGGATGCTAACTAATCACCCCCCACAATACAACAAAGCCACATTTCCTGTATTCTTCTGTACTGTAATCTATTGTTTACAAATGACATCTGCTGCCTGTGTATCATGTGGTGGTGTAAAAAGTCACGAAAACAGCTCGGTACACCCGTCAGCTGCAACACTGGAATCAAAATGAACTTGACATTAGACTTGTTGTTCTCTGAAGACAACTGTGGGTTAGAAGTTAGAACACCTGCCATTGTTTTCTCATGATCTCATCTGAACATACTGGAAAAGTCAGGGAGTTAGAGCAAAAAAAGAAGAAAAGCCTAGAAGTTGTATTTCACAATCAAAGGATTTTTAGTGTTTCGTTTCTGAGTTTTTAGACTGGCAGCAACAATCTTGAATCTTGTGTGTGCCCTTCTCCCTGAGTTGCCTGACAAAGTTGTAACCAAGGGTAGCAAATGTTACTCAGCACCTTTTGTGTTTTCACAGAAGTAGATCGCGAGGCAGAAATCCCTGAGTAACCACTCCTCTTAGAAGATCCAAGCCGGTGCTGCAGTGATGATCTCGTGCCTCAGCGGCGTCACCAGGTTTTAATGCTCTAATGAAAACACTTGTTGCTGGGACCAAAAAGCTTGACAATAAACACTTTCATCACTGCTTTAATGAGGATTTCAATTTCTGCGAACTAGCCTCGCCGATGCGATCTGCTCGTCCCGCCTTCCTTTTCCTAAACAAACACGGAAAGTCACGTATACTAAATTTATGCTGGACTTACTGCAACTCCAAAAAACATACCGAAATGTTTAGGGCAGATAATAATAGAAAACAGATCGTTCCTTTTTAAAAGATTTATTTAAATCTTGGACACTACCTTTGTTTTAACCATTTCAGAGCATTGGAACAGAGCGCCTGGAAGTCATTAAGTACTGTCAAACACAAGAAGGAAGAAATGATATATTCACACGTTTCGTTTTGCTGAAATGGCAGAGGAATAATGCAGTACCTGAAAACATATAGTGGAATTTTTTTAAAGTAATTTTTTTAAAAATAAAACAATGCAATAGAGAATTAAAAACTAAAATTTCGATGACAAAATGTGACGACGTGTTGTACAGTAGTTCCTTCGATCATTTTTTGATTAGAAGCTTTTGGCTTAATAAAACTTTATTCTCAAAGAGATCTTGCAGTATCATATTTTCTGTGAAACGCTTTCATATAATTCATTTCACAATTCTTAAAGTCTGTAAGCACAGATGCGAGATTTATGTAACTATAAAAACAGCTAAAATTCAGAAAACCGGTGCATCTAGGACAGGATATAAGGAAGTCACTGAGGCAGATTTCCGTATGCTTCTCTTAGAACACTTCATCTGTTTTATGCAATCTTGAAAATAATGTTTATTCTATATGTTTTGTCCATTATACATGTGTCTATTTATAAGTAAAGGTGTCAGTAGGTTAAGGTTTCAGTATCTGAAACATTCGACATGTTTAAAGGGGGCGAAAGCAAAAATGTGTAGGATCTCTGACAAAGCCCAAACATTTCCACATGAATGTACTTCAAAAACAGCATCACTGAACAGTTATAACTTATCACAAATCATAAGTTCTAACACAAAGTGAGAATACAGAAAATTCACAGCATCAGTAAGAAAAAGAAATACACATGAAGTGATAACAGAAACGTGTTAGTGTGTGTCGATGCTCTTCTTTATTTAAATGAGCCTCTTTGCAAATAACATCACTCTAGGAGAACTTCATCTCACAGCAGACAATCAAACTGAAACAAGGCGACTTGGGTTTAATCAACAACAATCACCCTCCATCCTTTTTGACTGCCCCCGCTCCTCTGGACTCCGAAGGAGATTCATGTGGGACAAAACAGGCTTTTCTGATTGTAGAAGGGTTTGATTGCTTGTGTGTGTTTGTGTGTGTGCGCGCGTGTGTGCCTGTGTGTGTGTGTGTTTCTTGGGAACAAGGGAGCCGCTGCGCTCCATGGCCATGCTCAGTATCGACCAGCCGCCACAGCTGGAACAGTCATCACAACATCTGCCACTCGAAAGCAAACATAACGTTGACCACCTCCAGGCTGCGGGCGATTTCCTCCAGGATGCAGTGCTGCTGCCACAGCTGGTTTAGCTTCCTGTAGCGGTCCGGGCAGAGGTGCAACGGGTTGCCCCTTCTACAAATGAAAGCAGAAAGGGAAATGCATTCGGGCGTTTGTCGATCCCGGTATTTGTCTCGTATGACGAGGGGAAAAAAGATTTTCACTGCTATGCTCTCTTCCAGTTTACACCAGCACATAATTATGAATATTCTGCTAAAGACGTATTATATGTTTTAGTTCCAAAACATTTCTAATTATGCCTCAATATACAGAAGTAATACTACAATTAAGCTCAAGACACAGAATAGCTTCTTACCCGAGATGAGGATCAGTCTCCCCATAATCATCCAAGTAAGGAGCTGGATACGTGCTTCCTCGAGTCCTACTGGCCATCAGCACAATTTCACACTCTCTTATCCTGTTAACGTCAAACAAAACTTGATCCAACTGAAGGGGGGAAAAAAACGAATTCTAGACTTAAAATACAAATTTCTGCTCTTCTAAAATGCGGCGAGAGTAGCTGATTAACCTGAGGAACATTCCCACTCCGGCTCCACAGGTGGCAGCGTGGGCAGTGCAGGCCCCCACTTCCTCCCCGTCCAGCTGGCTGACACAACAGGAGCTCTGAGAGCACAGCATGGCCCCGCAAAAGAGACACAGAGTCGGATGCTTCCGCTCATCATCTGTGGATTTTGGACACCTGAGGACGAGGTACAGACGAGTGAGTTGGGGGAGGGGGCAGAAGAAAACCGCAAGATTTCAAAAGAGAGGACTTCCCCGCTTACTGAAAATGGCTAGCTTGATTGAGAAGTGTACTATAATCTTCAGGAAGAGCAATCAATCGGTTCCTTTTCCTTGGGTATCTGTTGAAAGAGTGGGTTTATTGGCCAACTATCAATACAAATACAAATCAATAGTAAAACAATAGGAGAAAAGCTAACCTGACTGTCTGGATTTTGCCTTTCAGGGCTTTGGTTACAGCTGGGCTCTCACACCACCTAATAAAATAAAAAAAAAAACAGTTACAAAACTACTCACTTCACCATGAACTACTATAAGATGCAACAGTGTTCACGTGCCTCTGAAGCAGCGGACTAACAGTTTCTCGGTGCTCCTGGAAAAGCTGGAACACGTTGGACGGTAGTGCCAGGTAACTGCATAACGCCTCCATCTGTTCTTGAGAATAAACTGCGAAAGAAAGCAAACGTGAGGACGAACGCACAAATCGTCCTCTTGTCTATTCCAAAAGAAATGCCAGAACACTTTGGTGCTACCTACCAAAACTACTGAAGAGCTCCTCTGGAGGGGGTACTCCTGTAAGGCAATTGAAAAAGAGAGCAGCGCAACGCAGGAACGGTGCAATTCCCGTCTTCACTCTTTCTACTAAAGAGCTGCTGGAAACATCTGGAAGGAGCCTGATGAGGAAAACCACACCATAATCTGTCAAATACCTGAGCACCTGTCATGGGAAAGACCCTGAAAATATGAAACCTGGAAAAATATTTGCTCCAATGGTTTGCATTATAAAACAGGTAATAATCCATTCTGGCCAAATTGTGAATCAGGCTACCTAAAGATATCTGTCCCACTGCTCAGTACATCCAAACCTTATTAGCTTTTACAATATTTTCTTAAACATCTAGTCCACTTTTTTTTTAACATATATTACATGTAAAATACAACTGTGCTCATCTGCTTCATCAGATGATAGAAAACACTTACCTTCCAGTGTGTTGTGACACTGCAGAGTACAACTGTGCTGCTGCTCTCTCCTCCTCCGTCTCCTCTCCATCCCCCGCTGCGGGGAACTCTGCACAAACACAACCATTATTTAATCATCATAATCACCCCTATTATCTTACTGCTACCTAGCTCACTATTTTGCAGCTAACAGTAGCATTATTGCATCCGACTGTATTCTGCAAGTTCTTGCTGCCTTTTAGTACCTGCAGAAGACAAGAGGACCTGCAGCACGTGAGCCATGGTCACCAGATGCAAGATATGCAGGTGGTTGTATGCGGAGCTGACAGCAGACGGTTGTAAGTCTACAGTCTCCTCCTGATACAGCGATGGTATTGATAACACCATGCTCACCTAAACCAAAAAAAAAACATAAGTGTGTTAAAGAGACTACATCACACATTTTTAAACAGGTAATCTCATGCAAGTTAACTTAAAAGATTATCTAAGTAAAAATAATTTGGAGGATAGTCGATATTTTCCGCCTCAAGCAACAGAAAACAAAACTGCATCATTGCGTTTCCTTATTAAATGACATCTTCTTCGCGTTGCTCCTAATAGAAATATACATTTACTGTATTAGAATAAAGGATCTTATATAAAACACATGAGGGAAAAGAGTCCATTAGTCTCATTAGCAGGGGGACACCTACCAGAAGATGGAACAAGTCCACCTCCAGAACAGAAGGTGTGTTTTTCCTGCTCGTGGCTGGTAGCAAGACTGGAGAGAGACAGATCGCAGGTGAACTACACAGTCACAAGTTTAAAATAAGTATAAAAAGGACATAGTCTGAGGTCGCCCTGACGACCACATACCCCCTAATGTATCAGTGAAGTGCCTCTGGATGACTGCCTGAGAGCTCTTAAGTCTCTGTGCTGCTGAAAACTGAACGATGGCCTTCAAACCTGCGAGCTAAAAGCGGGAAGCATATCACAAAACGCCCCAAACAACCTCAACTATAAGCACTACATTATTTGTTCACTAATGAGTACCTGTCTGTTCTGTAAGGACCCAAACAGCGGCTTGCCCTCTTGCTCCAATATGTTTTCTGTGAAGATATGCAAAGATTTTTTTAAAGAACTGCACACATTAAAAAAAGGAAGTTGTGACATAAGCCAAGAGATGCAGTACCTATGGCCTGAATAGTGAAGGCACATGTGTTCCAGGCCATAATGGGAACATGGGGGCACAGCTCATTGGGAGCGGTCTTAAGTCCAACCCTGTGGACTGTGGTGGCACACACAACTAGCATCTCTGCAATGCTGTCTGAGAACCTTCTCCTAGAAACAAGCAGCAACAGAAATTTTAGACAGTGTGCCAAGGGGCAACAAAATTAATAAAAAGAGGGCCGATAGTTTCACTCACGGTTCCTGTACTCCATAGCTCAGAATGGACCTAAAGTCTGGCTGGCCCTCGCCACACAGCCCAGTGCTACTATTACTACTGCTGCCTTCTGTGTTGTGGTCTGCGAGACAGAGACAGAAGAAACACAAGAACAACTTCTGCAAGCAGATACAACTTTGTGGCAACTAGTAAATCAATATTGGATTGGACCTGTAACAGCAGAACAACAAATGTTACATACAAAGGGCGCAATCACTCTGGTTTCTGTTCGTACCATTATCCTGAGTGAATGACCGGAGTCCTTTAATCCTAGCACAGAGGATCTGGATCCAGCGAGGCAGTGTCAAATGCTGTCCGATTATCTCTGCGTTCTCGCTGCACACAGAAAACAAACGTGCAAATAACCTTTTTTACATTTGCACAAACAAAGCACTGCAGACTGGTCTGAGGAACGCGGATAGGCTTACTAGTCAAACGTGAGCGGTTCTAAGGGGATCAGTGGTACCACAGTATTGCACAGAGACTTGCATAAAGGACACAAGTACTCTCCATTTTCCAGATCGATGATCAGATCAGCATGGAGCCGGTTCCTGGTTGTATTTTGCACTGCCTCAAAGTATCTGTGGAGGGGGGGAGGAAATAATACCCGAATGTAAAGTGAAAAGTGATATTTGTGCCTTCATTCACACTGGGCAGAGGCTTGGGCAAATGTAGTTGATGACCCCTGCTCTAGTGACTTACTTTTGCCAACATGTGGCATGCATGACGTGTCCACAGCTGCCAGTGTGGGTCCCCACAGCCAGATCAGGTGGCATAAAGAGGGGATACGATGTCCCAGGCCCTTTAAGTGATAAGCACAACAAACATATGGTTTAAATGCGAATCTCACAGAATAAAATGGTGCGATCGGTGAATGGAGCCTGACCGTCCGTTCTGCTGCTCGTTATCTTCCCTCTACACTGTGTCAGCACCGTGGACCTCTGGACGCAAGCAGTCAGTACCATGGCTTGAGCCTGAGCCATCACCTCCTGCTCCTCCTGACAAAGAATGCAGGTCAGTACCTCCCTCTCGGCTGGAGTGGACCCTCGGTGAGGCCCGACAGCTATGCACAGCTCCCTCTGCTCTGTGGCACAGCTGGGAGAAACAAAACAAATTAGACCCAGTGGGAAAAAATCCAGTGCAAGTCCTCATATTCAGGCTGCACTCACTCCTCAGCAGACGCAACCGTTTCTCCCTGTGCTGCACTCTCAGGCATGTTATCATAAAGCATCTTATTTGACTCAATAAAGTTCTTCTGCATTGCTGACATCTGGGCCATAATCTTCTGTCGGTGGAGTTTAGCTGCCTCTGCCTTCCTTTTCCGCTCTGCTTTTTCTTTGTCCTGAGCACTCTGGAGCAATCAAAACACAAGCCACAATGATTTAATCTGTGTCTGTCCTGGAGAAGTCTGCACAGCCACAGTTTGCCTCAAATACTTTTTTTCTTCTTTACCTCTTCTGGCTTGGCTGTGTCCATGCTAATGGACATTGTTGGACTGGAGTTCTCCCTAAGGCACTTGACAACCTCAAACATCTAGAAGATAAACAGTGACATAATGGATCAGTCCTGAAAACTGATAATGACTGGTTTAATACTGTGCAACAATAACTTTAATGAGAAATAAGTGAATAGCCTACCTGCAGAACCCACGTAATCATGTCTTTTTGAGCTTCAAGAGAAGGCAAAGCCTTGATCTTGGACAACAAGAGGAACACTGACTTGCCATGTTCTGCACCTATTACTGAACAACAAGAACAGGAATGCATTTCCCCAGAAGTGCTCGTACAATCTCAAAGAGACAACAGTGCTGGAAAAAAAATGAAACCGTTTGTTATTTTTCACTCACAACGGGCCTTCAGGCTGAAATCAAAGGTCACTTCCTCCACGGTGATGTCCTCAAGCTGCATTTTCTCTTCTAGCAACGCCTGACCGATCAGGTGCAGCGCCTGTGTGATGGAGGAGGGAATTCTGTTGCTGCATTTGAACTGAGAAGTAGAAATTCAGACTGAATGAATGGAACTTGTACCTTCTGGATCATGGCTTCTGTCCAGTGAGTCGGCCGGTCCTCTGCAGCTCTCTGCAGGACGTTTCTCATGATGTGGATGATTATGTCACAGCAGAGGAGACGCACTATAGGGGAGAAGGCTGGGCAAAAGGCCGGGGGCACTGGCGGACGAAGAGCTGAGCGCAGACACAAACAGGAGTAATGTTATCGAAGCTGATTAATCAGCGATCGCTCTCCAAAAGATGGCGACAGAGCGGAGTGCCAGTCACCTTTATCGTTGCCCTCCTGAGCTCTCCTCTTCTTCTGGGACTCTTCTGCCTGCAGAACATAACAAATTAGCCAAAGCAAAGTCAGCAAAAAACTCTCAATTCAATTGAAAGCGCGGGGCTACCTTGCTATGTTGGGATCTTGAGTAATGGTAGAAGAACGGGTTGAATTCTACTAGACGTTCTTTTTTCACTTCGTACAGCCCGTGTCCCGAAACGCCCGGCTTTCTGAAAGCAGAAGCAGAACATAAAGATTACACACTCGGAAAAGTTACTGTTTGGGGGAAAACTCGTGGAGGTTTACGCACTTGAAAGTGGCAACTTTTGTGATTACAGTCTCCAGGCCCGTTTCATGGCTTTCCTGCAAAAAAAAAAACAAAAATAAAACGTGACTTTTGTTTTATGTCCTCCGCACCAAATACCACAAAATGAATCTTATAATTCGGCAATGTGGGATTTTGAAGCGTACATTCTCTGGCAGGGCTTTGACCAGGGTGCTATGAGCCATGGGTTCAATGCACAGCAGGTGGACGACCTCCCTCATTGTCACATCCTCTTTGGTCAACTGACTGATCCCAGGGACGTAGCGCTCACCTGGACAAAAGAGCACTCTTCATATACTACAATATTTGTTACATTTCATTGTTTGTTTTTGTTTTTAAACTGAATTACAAAAATATCGAAACTTGACAAAGTACCGGCGATGACGATCAGCAGGTAGAGCATCTCTTCTGTTAAACGGTTCCACTGCGTCAACTCGTCCTGTAAATGAAACTGCGGATCATTACGACGAAGTCGGGTTTGCTTCGTTTTTAAATGTGTGATTATTCAGGAGGTGCTTGCCTGGTCTTTGCTTGAACAACTGCCATTAAAATACTCAAAGAGCTCGAATCTCAACAAGATCAGCATGAGGAAGTGGTTGGGGTCCATTTTGGAAGCGGCTATCTGTAACAGACATGTAGGGTGTGTGATATCACTGCACTGTTAACACACACACAAAAATGAAAATTTAAACTGATACCAACCTGAAGCATGACAATATCCTTATCATACATCTCCTCCCTGCATTTTACATCTTGGTAGTAGTACACCTGTTCATATGAATCAATTTATTATGTGAAGAAGAGGAACAAAACTAAAACTATTTAAAAATGATAGTGTCCAAAGGCTGTAGTGTACCTGGCTGACCAGTGAAAGCCCATTTCTCCTCCACATTTCAGCTGAGACCTGTGCAGCCAGCACCACGCAGCGCAGAGGATGCTCTGCCAGCTGGGTGAAATCGTAGCTTTCCTGCAGTTTACAGAAAAAAAAATCCTTAAATCTCTAAACACACACACAGCATGACATTTGCTCACTCATTCACTAAATTAACACACAGTCTCAAGTCACTTACAGGATTATCCAGACGGTCAATTGTCCCGGTCCCACACAGGAGCACATACAGGCCTGTGAATTTAAAATTAATTTTCATTTTAAAAGTAAAAAAAATAAATCACTGCGAGCTTCAAATGTTAGTTCTCCTACCAGCCAATAGTCTGGAGATGGGCAGGTGGATGCTGACAGGCTCCCGTGAGACTTTATATGGGCGGACATGGAGGATGTGCTTGCACATATAATAGTCAGTGGCCTCCTTGTGGAAGGGCTGGTTATTGCACTGCATCAGAACTGTGTGGCACTCCTTAAACGCAAGCAGCAAAATCTCATCCTGAGGGAAGACAAAGGCAACACATGAGTTCAGGGATTGCTCCCCTCCATATCGCTCTCCATTTTAAGTAGATGAAGACTGGAAAGATGCGACAGTTCTGCTTCATTTAAACGTTTCCAAACTGTCATGACTCTACTTTTATTCTCCATGTTTTCAATTCATTTATGCACCAGCTAGAATGGCAGCAGATCATCTCCAACCATGACAGAGCCAGAACCACGAGGCAATGCGCTCTCTGTCCTTTTAAGATAATGCCGTTGCATGAAAATAAGCCGGATGGAAACTCACATCCGATGAACACCAGTCCTGAAACATAGCAAGAATGTGGCGGAGCTGGATCTGCAGAGTAAAGCCAGCTTCCCATTCTGGTTCCACCGCAATGTGTTGGCCAAGTTGCCGCTTCACTTCCTCCATGCCCTGATGGAGAAAGCAACAGAAAGTCAGGTTTCATTAAATATCCAGTCTAATCATCTTACGTTGATGCAAAACTACCATTATTAGATAATACATACTGTATAAATTTACAGAATGAAACAGGGCTGGGACCATTTGTACCTGCATGCATTTAAGAAGACCAAGAAAGACTCTGAACCCCTCCAGGAACTGTCTCCGAAGCTCTTCGGTCCACATTGATGGTTTACTGATCAGAATGTACCTGAGTGGCAAAGATTAGTTACATGTTAGATAAAAGGCCGGAAAAGTTTGGAATAAAGAACGAGAGACTACAGAGTGTTGCTTTCTTTAATCACCTGAGGTCGTGGAAGATGACTTGGATGCGTGAAAACTTGTCTGAGTTGTAACCCAGGAAGACAAAGCGATGGTTATCATCCAGATGTTCACGCAGCAGTTCCATCACGGTGCCAACTATCACTTTAATCACATTGCACTCCTCAATCAGCT
Source organism: Apistogramma diplotaenia (assembly GCA_015052665.1). Lineage (NCBI taxonomy): Eukaryota > Metazoa > Chordata > Actinopteri > Cichliformes > Cichlidae > Apistogramma > Apistogramma diplotaenia. The sequence goes on from VOQJ01032074.1 coordinate 21,895, forward strand.
GTCTGGCCTGGGGGAAGAACATGAATGTAAGGGTGGGCATGGATGATAAGTTAAGCTGTTTCATATCCAGCGGATGTAACACCACTATGATATGACCTCAAGAGATTTACTGATTAAACTTTATTCTTCTATGTTCACACCATTTACAAATGATAATGATGCTGCCAAAACTGCAGCCACATTATCATGTCAGTCATATGCAGATGTAGAGATGTCTGAGTGTGGCTGGTGAGAACAGGGCCTACAGAAGTGCACAGGGGGACTAAACTGAAGGGAACATCAGCTCACATAAGCATTTGATTGGTGGAGTCAGGGAGCCCTGTGATCACGTTTGATATATTTACTACCAGAAAAACTAAACACAGTTCTTGTGCCTTCTGTCCCGTCTCCCTCTGCATGCTTGTACGCCTGACAGCGATGGATGGTGTTCTGGGGGGATCTCCACCCAGAGGTGGAGCAGGGCATCTGAGGTGCAACCTGGCAGCGTCAGGTGGACCAAAACATGATGTCCCAGAGGTGTTCTATTGGGTTTACATCGGTATCAGTTCCCTCATCCTCCATGAGCTGCCTACATACTCTCACTACATGAGGCTGGACATTGTCATGCACCAGGAGGAAAGCAGGACCCACTGCAGCAGCGTGGGGTCTGACAGTGTTTCCAAGGATTTCATCCCAATGCAGTCAAGAGTGCCGTTGCCTAACCAGCAGACGCCCTCCATGAATATGCCTCTCCAGACCATCACTGACCCACCACCAGAGTAACTGCCTGTCTCCTGGAATCTCCTCCATGCTCTTGAGATTGTGCAACACCAAAGCAGCTGAAACTGATTAACAACCCCCTCTGTTACTTAACTGACGGGATCAATATCCCAGATGTTTAAAAGACTTTATGCTGTACTCTAATTAAAACCTGTCATTTTTGAGCAGTGTAGATACTGTGCAATGAGCACAATGAGCCACAAACATATGGCTAAGCCAAATTACTGAAGGTTCACTTACTCATTCCACCAGCAATGTGAACATTTAATTGGTGTGTTCATTAAGGATGTATAAGATTATAACTGTTGTGTTAATACAGAAAACCAAGCAATTTATATACAATATCGTGCAACTTCTCACACTGATGTAAACCTGGAAACAACACTCACTAGTGTGGGAACAGTGAAGATCTGAACAGACAGAGCTGTGATGGAGATGTTCCTTTCATGGTCATCGTTGATGAAGTCCTTCTGCAGCTGCTTATAGTGCTGAAAAGACAAAGATGAGGAACGTGATTAGGAAGTGTGGGGGGGGGGGGGGGGGGGGAAAAAAGGTTTATTTTTAAAATTTTTTTTTTCCTTTGTAAAATAAAAC
>VOQJ01032074.1:33860-43938 GCA_015052665.1 Apistogramma diplotaenia
TTGTTTTTTTTTTTTTTTTTTTTTTTTTTTTTTTTTTTTTTCTTTTGTCACCCGTGTTTTCATGAACGATATATGGAAATGATCTTAAAAAGGAAAAAACAAAGATTTCCTTTGAGGACGCCTCTATACAGACGATTAACACTTGAATTGCACTGATCTGATTTGCTTTGTATTCCGCTTCTGCTCAGAGCAGCGTTGTGCACGTTGCAATGGTAATGACACACATTTGATGATCAATGATGGTGAAAAATAATAAATAAAAAAGAATCCTTATTTAACTTAACAATTTGAACGACTGTAAATCCAAAGATAAGCGGCACATCAAACGTGTCACGTTGCAGACTTTCTCGTTTTTCTCTAAAATTCTTTGACTGAAGCATTAAAACACTGAAACCGATCAGCCCGGATATATCTCCATGCCTTCGCTAACACGTCACGCTGGAGGATTTTTAGGAAGATTCCAAGATTTTGTTGGTCTTTCGTTTCCATTGGATCCATTTGTTTTGGACTTGTTTTTTTATACATATATTTAAAATGTACTTGTGAAAGATTATAAATGTTGGTAGTTGGGTTTTTATCATTATTTTGTTCACTGCATTCTTAAATTCCTTATTTTTGTTCTGTTAGAACAGCACATTCTTTCATTTAATATATTGGTTCTCGTTCCAGGATTAAAGTGAAATCCACTCCTGATGTTTCTCGCGTCTCATTTACTCGTTGATTCTTATGGATTCACCTCTGAATATGTGTTTTGTGGTTAATGTGTAACACAGACTTGCACTTTGTTTCGACAAATAACACATGGAAACAATCGTGGCCGAGCTGAAAGGTACGTGCGACATTTAGTTCAACTTAGAAGTTTATTTCAGTAAAAACGAGTGTTTTCTAAGTATATGAAGAAATACGTTTTCAGTTGGTGTAATCTTTTTTTTCTTCTTTTTTGCAGATTTATTGTGCAACTGCACAGTTGTGATTAAAAAAAAAATCTATCATCTACATGTTCCAGGTTCAAATTATTACACAACATGAAGATGGCCTGTTTTTTCTTTGTGGCCTTCGTGTGCTTTCTGACTCATGTCCACCAAGCACAACTTAGCGGTAACACCATCTCAGATCTCACCTTCAAAAATATGGACTTCGCCATGAACCTTTACAGAAAGATATCCAGTTACCATGACAAGAACATCTTTTTCTCGCCTCTGAGCATCTCTACCAGCTTTGCAGCTCTGCTAATGGCTTCCGACGGTGTCACGCACAAGGAAATCCTGAAGGTGCTTAAACTGGAGGAGCTGGAGAGGGCTGACCAGCCCGACCTTATCCCCAAGTTGTTTCAACTCCTTCACGAGAACATCACACACAATGGATCGCTGAAACTGGACCAAAGCACGGCTCTCTTTATGCAGCCGCAATTTGTCATAGAGGCGGAGTTTAAAGACAAATTGAATGTGTTTTTTAATGCAGATGTCAAAAGTGTTAACTTTGCAGACGCTGCAGAGAGTATCAGTGTCATCAATAATTACATTAGGGACAAGACTCGGGGCAAGGTTACAGAGATGATTTCTGGCCTGGATGAACGGACCAAACTCCTGCTGATTAACACGATTTTCTTTCAAGGTAAATTAAATCCTTCTTGTGTGCTTTTGAATTTCACCTTTGGGCGTTATTAATTACACTTCATGTGTGCATCTGAGAACTAAACTTGCAATAACATGTCCTCCACAGGAGCCTGGCAGATGCCTTTCAATGCCAATTTGACTCGAAATGCACCCTTCTACATTGATAACTATAATACAGTGCAGGTGCCTATGATGTTTAAAGAAGACAAATTCTACTATGCGGACGTTGTAGATGCCAAAGTTTTGAAGTTGCCATACTACGAGGGCGTCTCCATGCTCATCCTGCTGCCCAACACAGGCACGGACTACACAATGGTAGATGATGAGATTACTGCAGAGAGGTTTCAGAGCTGGATCAGAAAGCTGAGAAAAATGTACGTGCATAAAAATCTCTTTTGCTTTACACCAGTGTGTGCATCTTTTACGTGCATATTTTGTTGATTAGCTGTGTGACTGAGGATAAAACAGTGCCTGCAGCAGCAGATGAGCCAGTCTATTCAACATGTTGATTCGTGTCTCCTTCACAGCAAACTGGAAGTCAACATGCCCAAATTCAACATGGAGCAGTCCTATTCCCTGCATAATCTTCTACCTGATATGGGCATGATCAGTGCCTTTAGCAATTTGGCCAATTTGACAAAGCTTAGCCAGGACAAAGGGCTCAAACTGTCAGAGGTTAGTTATCACTTTCACTATCAATGCAACATTTGTGCATGTTCCAGCTAGTACAGCATGACTCTTTCATCCTTGCTGGGGAATTGTAGGTGCTGCACAAGGCTGTGATTGAGGTGGATGAGATTGGAACAACTGCAGCAGCTGCCACAACAATCGGTATAATTCCGTACTCCCTACCGAGGACCTTCACTATAAACAGACCATTCTTCTTCTTCATATACCACGAAGAAACAAACTGTCTGCTGTTCATGGGGAGGGTGATTGACCCCACCAGAAAATAGTCTCACCACTGTAATATTCCTAAATGGCTTTTACACAACTAATTTGTGTCTGTCCTGTAAAAGCCTTCCGGCAACATGCATCACCACAGTATTCTAGACTCACTGATAATAATAAAGGCTTCACCTGCATCACAAAGCTGTGCTGAATTTATTTGCAACTCTGCAAATGTAATAAATTTCTGCTGTAACTGCAAATAAAAACGTAACTATCATGTTCCGATAATGCACTTTACATGGGGTTAACGAGCTGGCGCTACTGTTATAATAATTGCAAAGAAATAGATTATTTTTACCTTATAGATTTTACTGACAGTCATTTCAGAAAGTGCAGCTGCTCATCAATTTGATTAACTGATCATCAGCAATTGTGTGCATCGCTAAAAAAGTAAAGGTTTTGACAGTTTGCACAATCAAGTTCATTACAGCACAAAAGGCTAAACAGGCATGGCTTGTTTGAAAGCGTTTCCAGGAGAAAGCCTCTACTCTCTATAAAGAACATGACAGCAGAGCTTAGGTTTGCAAAATTGCATCTGAACAATCCACTAGACTTCTGGAGCAATGTCCTTAGGACAGATGAGACCAAAGTGCAGATGTTTGGCCATAATGCACAGTGTCATATTTTTTTCTAAAACACAGCAGCAAAAACACCTCATATCAGCTATCAAACACAGGGGTGGAGGGGTGATGGGTGGGCCAAAATTCTTCCACAGTGATGTGAAAGACTGACAAAGTCACACAGAAAATGATTACTTAAAGTTGTTGCTGCTAAAGGTGGTTCTGCAAGCTACTGAATTAAGGCTTTATTTTTCATAACTGCATTTATTCATAAATGTACTAAATGATATTCTAGTTTATCATGTAGAACCTCCAATAATAAATATTTTTTAAAAAACAATATTTACTAATAATAATAAATACAATTGTAGATGATTTAGAAAATGAATTGGTACCCTTGGCACAAACTTCACTGCAATTTAGTACATAATAATTACAGTGAATAATCCTTTATTTCTGTCACATAAACATTTATAAATTCAGACTTTATATTAAAAACTGATAAACGGATATTTTTATTTTTCATGAATGTTATTTAAACATTTATTAAACATTAATCAATAAGTTATATACGTGATATAAGAAAAAAGGGTCAAATTAAGCCGCTCCTGTTGTTCAACAAATAAAGTTTTTCAAACCACGTGATCAACACTGTCATGGCTGCGCCCTCGTTTCTCACGTTGTTGTGATCGCATGTTCAGTCTCGGAGAGCCTGCTCTCAGTCGAGGTACGGCTTTTTTACTCACGGATCCAGTTGGTGTTTCACAGGAGACTTTGTGCGCGCAGTCTTTGTTAATTATCGGTAGCTAATTGGCCGCCAACTGCAGGAAACGTAGATTGCACGTGGCCTTTTTTTTACCAACCCAACGTTAGAAACTTCACGAGGTAAGCGGAACTCGCTCATTTTACACCTGAGCCATTTGTAGGAAAATGAAGACGAAAAAGACGAAAGCGAAAAACAGAGGTATGTCCCCCGGGCTGCGGAAGCCAGCGAAACGTTACATCGACATGAAGGGCAAATGGAAAAGCATCGAGCTCGATCCCAGCGTTTTCTCCGAGGAGGGCTTGGAGGGTCTGGTGTGTTTTGAAGAGCTCACGGACTATCGTTTACTGGACAATAAGAAGGCTGCAGCCATTGCAACAAAAGAGCTGAAAGGGGAGAAGAAGAAGAAAGCAAAGAAAAGAAAAGCTGATGAGGGCGAAGAGGCTGGAGAGAAGGAAGACTCGGAGATCGAAGAGGGAGAAAGCGCAGCTGAGCCAACCAAGAAGAAGAAGAAAAGGAGGAAAAACAAGAAACGCGTTGTAAAGGAATCTGATATTTCTGCACAGGCCGTAAAGCAGAAGGATAATGCTGTGCCTGAGCTGGGAGAAGCTGAGGTAGCAGATGAAGATCCTGGAAAAGATTCAGCTGCCATCACTGCAGACTCAAAAGATGCAAAGAGGAGCAAGAAGAAGAAGAAGAAAGAGAGACCAAGGCAGCAGACAGTAAAGGATTTAGTCCAAAAAGAACTGCAGAAACCGGAGTCGTCATCAGAGCTGGAAAAAGAAAAATCTAGTCAAGGTAAAGTGACAAAGGCGCCACCAGAGAAGGCCAAAAATTGGACAAATGCTGCACTTTCTGGTTCTGATGACAAAAATGTTGACATGGGCGCGTGGAAGGACCTGTTTGTTCCCTCTCCTGTGCTGAAGGCACTGAGCAGTCTTGGATTTGGTTCACCGACACCGATCCAAGCCCTGGCTTTGCCTCCAGCTATCAGGGATCGTCTGGATATTCTGGGGGCGGCTGAGACAGGTCAGATAAACGTTATTATGGCTTCATCACCTAATGTTCTGTTCCCAAATGTTAAAGTGAAGCTAATGTGAGTGCTGTATTTACAGGAAGTGGCAAGACCCTGGCTTTTGGCATTCCCATAATTCATACCATACTGGAGTGGAAGAATAGCACAGAGGGAACTACTGATGATACCGAACCAATCAAAAAGGTGGAGAGTTTGTATTTACCGCCTGTGGACGAGAAGGAGGGATTGGAGGCTCCTGAAGAAGACGATGAAGGCGCGGAAGATCAGAATCAAGGCGACTCGGATGAAAATGAAGCAGACGATGTAGAAAATGAGCAGCTTGGATGTGTCCGAGTAATCAAGAACGCAGAGTTTGATTTTGATGAAAAACCTGCTGATGCTCAGAGTCGCCCCCTCCTTGGACTGGTTCTCACTCCCACCAGGGAGCTGGCTGTTCAGGTCAAACACCATATCGATGCTGTCGCAAAATTCACAGGTAAGTCATTGCTAATCAGAGTGTCGGGAGCGATGGGAGTCATGTGGGAATGTCGGCATATCTAAAGTGTTCCTGCTGTGCAGATATCAAAACAGCCTTAGTGGTGGGTGGAATGGCACAAGAGAAACAAAGACGGGTGCTGAAACGCAGGCCAGAGATCGTCATAGCGACTCCAGGGCGTCTGTGGGACTTGATCAAGGAGAGGCACCCACATCTGCTCAACCTCAGGCAGCTCAGGCGAGTCTTAATCCAAACCTTTATATTTTAGGATTCGTTTTTAAAAAGTGTGTTATGTGAAAATTATTCTTTTCTTAATTCTTCATTCTTGTTACACTGCAGGTGCCTGGTCATTGATGAAGCCGATCGCATGGTGGAAAGAGGACATTTCGCCGAGCTGGAGAATTTGCTGGAAATGCTTAATACCACGCACTTCAATCCCGCGAGGCAAACCTTTGTGTTCTCGGCCACTTTGACGATGGACCACAGCCTGCCCACCCGCCTCCTTCAAAAGAAGAAGAAGAATCTGGACCAGAGGAACAAGCTGGAAATTCTCATGGAGAAAATGGGGATTAAGTCCAAGCCCAAAGTCATTGACCTCACCAGGAAGGAGGCAACTGTGGAGACGCTGATTGAGACGCAGATCTACTGTCAGAAGGATGAGAAGGACTTCTATCTCTACAACTTCCTGCTCCAGTATCCCGGGCGCACCATGGTTTTCGCCAACAGTATTGACTGCATAAAGAGGCTGAACGCTCTGCTGGTTATCCTGGACTGTACTCCGCTGCATCTGCATGCCAACATGCTCCAGAAGCAACGCCTCAAAAACCTGGAGAGGTTTGCAGAGAGGGAGAGGTCAGTTGGCAGCGATTTTGCAGCAGCAGCAGCATCAAGGTTTCTTTGGACCTAATCCAGTAACTGTACCATTTCTTTTGTGTCTATTCACAGATGTGTTCTTCTGACAACTGATGTGGCAGCAAGAGGCCTGGATATCCCCAATGTTCAGCATGTTATTCACTACCAGGTAACCCGTTTAACAGTTGTCCAAGGATTTATGTCTCTTTGATATAACAGGAGAATCATCCAACGTAAACAAGAGATCAGCTTGCCGTAACGCTAAACACCACACAACCATAAAACAGTCCGGGCACCATTTAGATCCTGGAAAAATGAGTTGTGGTCAAGAGCTTCAGTGTACCTCAAATATAATTTGCTTATGCTAGGTTCCGAGAACGTCAGAGACTTACGTGCATCGCAGTGGAAGAACAGCAAGAGCTACAAAAGAGGGCCTCTGTTTGCTGCTAATAAGCCCAGATGACATGATTAACTTCAGAAAGATATGCAAGACCCTCGGAAAGGACGAAGCACTTCCCACATTCCCCATAGACACCAAATGCATGGACGCAATCAAGGTGAGCGGCGTCGGCACCGGGTCCTGTCGCCGTGTGACATTAAAGGGTTTATAGTTGATCTTATCGTGTCCCTTCACAGGAGCGAGTAAACTTGGCTAGGAGTATTGAAAAGATGGAGTACTTCAACAACAGGGAGAAACAACACGACTCCTGGCTCAAACAAGCAGCAGAAGCTCTGGAGGTGGATCTGGATGATGATCTATTAATGGGTAAAAAATAAAATAAAGCGCACTTTTGAGTGTCATTTAAAAGCTATTTAAATGCAGACAACTGAAATCCATCTGTTTCCACAGGCAAAACAAAGGATGAGGATGCAGACAGAGAGCAGAAGAGGATAGTGAAGGGGATGAGAAAGGACCTGAAGCGTTTGATTTCACAGCCTATTTTCAAGAATGTCATAAATACCAAGTATCCTACTGAAATGGGAAAGCTGTCCCTGCCCCCAGTCCCCGTTGCTGGGATAGAAAGTGCCCTCACCAGAGTCTCAACACAGGAGAAGAAACAGAAGTTAAAGAAACGGATCCCTCCCTGGCAGAAGAAACAGAAGAAAGAGAAGCAGAAGCCACAGTGATTTGTTTATTGAAATGTTTATTTAAAAAAAAAATTCATCTCACACTATATAAAAGCATAAAAACAATATAGAGCATTTTAAATCATCTCAATGTTCTGTGCACACTGTGCAGTGGTCGAGTCTCCGGATGTTGAATTCCTGTAAACTGCAAGATTTTATAAAAATCTGATTTCATAAGTGTCCTAAAGCTGGAATTTGTTCAACCGAAGTCAATATTCCCGAGCAGAGTTCCAGTGGTCATAGTTGTTGCCGAGGGTAGAGAATGTTATAGTGAGATCCTTGGTAGAGGAGATAAAGGGACGGTTCCCCGCCCTCTGGAATGATATGGTGAACCAGCTCTTCATCACCCTCCAGAGAGACAATGTGGAGGCAGACGTCCAGAGCCTGCGACAGGGCCAAGATTTCCACATGATCACACTCCATCGCCATAGTCTCCACTTCCTGAATGAAGACAATAGCTTTTAATCAGACTCCTTCAAATCATCACGTTTAACATAAAGGGGGGGGGTCATTTTTGCAGTAGACTGCAGTAACACTGATACTCACCTGATGACAGTACACTTGTAGATCGGGCGCCTCCACAAAGTTGCGAAAGAAGTCTGCTTGGTTTTGCAGGTGCGCTGAAGTGAGCAGCCTCAGGTACTGCACAACACTGTCAGAGGTAGACTGCTCATTGAAGAGCCTGAAAAGTGCATTTGCATCTGCCTGGCATTGCTCTACAACATGTAGAACCTTGAAGAGGAGAGGAACAATTAGCCTGTTTGGCTTTTTTAAGCCTCTTAACACTGATCTGTGGAATCCAACTCAAGAGTTGTGTCCACACAGACAACTTAGCAAAGAAGCAGTTTTAATTTGCATCTTTAGGCACCTTGTTACTAGCAGCCTGTCACAAAAGCACACTGTGCCAAATCTACACACAGTGGAACACCATCAGCCACTGATTGACCTCCTCAGAGCCCAGACAGCAACATTATTGAGTCAATGAGGAATCATCTTGACAGAACAGAACAAAAAGGCAGCCAACAGCCAAAGAAGAACTGGTTCTTCTGGAGAACTGTTCCTGAAGACTACTTAAAGACAGGAAAGCTCCCTCAGAGAGTTCAAGCTGTGCTGAACTCAAAGATGGTCACACCAAAAAAAAAAAAAACTTAGAAGCTTGTTGGAATTATACAAACTGATTCTCTTATATGCACTGCATTTCCATTCATCTTTACACATTCTTGTCACCATTTTCCTAGCAAAATATAAAGAAATGAGGTGTAACATGAGACTTTTGCACAGTACAGTCTTTCAGATCTAAAAGAAGCGCAGGTGAAACCGCAGATGTCTTAAGTAAATGATACAAATCAGTACAAACGCAGCTGAGAAGTGAGGACCTGTCTAATGAACAGGACCTTGTTAAATAGCTGGCATTTGATTTTACAGCATAACCAGCACAAACTAAACCAAGCTAACGTTTGAGTGATGCATGTAGGTATGTACTACATTGCATAGAATACAGTCATCATAACTTGGGACCCAAGCCAAAGCTCACAGGGTACAAAGGGCTTTTTTTTTCCCCCTTAGCGTTTTCCTGATGAGGGGGGCTACGAAAACACCCTGTAATAACTTGGTAAATGTAAAAAGCTGTAAAATAAATAAATAAATACATCTGCATTACTCACCGTGTCCATGTACTGCTTGAAGTAACACTCCTCAAATCCCGCAGAAGCCAAACTTTTGCTGCTTTGGGTTATCTTGTCCTTGAACCTAACATTGAGACCCGTGAGACAAGAGAAGACGCCACCCTTATTATCGGACTGTTCAACCATAGGTGAGACTGGCTAAGCCCGGCGGCGGCAAGAATTCAAACTGACCTCTGCAAAGCCCTGGCACTGTGGAGGACTGACTCCAAGTGCGCGAAGCAGAAGGCTCTGTAGAAGCAGTTCCCATCGCCGCAAACTTTTCTCACGCCGGAAAACTGGCAGCCCAAATCCTGAGAAAGGACAAAAGATGCGGTTATTTCCACAGGCGGACCCGCTGAGCTAAGAGAGGCGCCCGGGACCGCTACATCAACCTCAACCCTGCGGAATAGCCTACTTGGTATTTGGCACTCGGCGTCTGGATGAGGAACAGCGAAGAAATGTCCTCACTGCATGAAATCAAGCTGCCATCCTCCATCTGTCGACAAACAAGCAGCTTTACTGCGCGCACCACCACCAACAAAAACCCCGCAGTTTCGAGAGTTACCTGTCCGCATGACGTACCTTCATATTTCAACAACCTGGAAACAACACAAGAAAGCGTAACTACAGTTTGGCAATGCGTCTGTCAAAACATTGTTGCTTTTTTTTTTTTCCTTTTTTTTGTTCCTACTTTCTACAAACCGGATGTTTGCGGAAACCACGTGCTTGTATTAAAGGGCCAGTCCAGGGCTTTTATAGCGAGCGGAGCCATACCGTCAGTGATATTATTTTTCATGAAAGTACTTAAGTAGGCTGTTATCTACGAAATATAACTATATTTCTAATTAACAATGTACTCTAAATTATTATTATTGTGCAGGCATCACTTTTCATGTATCCTGTTAAGATGATGATGATGATGAGATATATATATATATATATATATATATATATATATATATATATATATATATATATATATATATATATATATATATATTTATTATTTTATATATTTTATTTTTCTATTTAA
>VOQJ01032079.1:4637-29483 GCA_015052665.1 Apistogramma diplotaenia
ATGAAGCCAGGATATAACTTGTTTGCACTGTGAAATACCTCCTGCTTTCTCTCTGTCTCTGAACACTGAAGTATAGAAAGAGGGTAATACAGGGCAAAGAAGAAGAATAAAGAGCATGCGGTGGAGTGAAGAGAGTATAAATCAAAATGAAGAGAAACAGAGGTTTGGTGACATGAAGGAAAAGTGTGAAATTGTAGAGTGGGATGATACTCACATATTAGTGGATGAAGAGTGTCGTGAGAGGGACACAGGAGAGTTATATGGAATCTGTAGGACTTGAAGCAAAAAAGAAAGAACAAAACTCAGAATATACTGTGTACTATTAGTGGCAGGCACATTAGAGATTCATAAAGCGAAACATTAAGTGAGGACAGCTGGATGGAAGTTTTAAAGCCTAATAGTGATAAGGCTACAAACGTTCCTGGCCTTTCTGCAGGAAGCAAATTAATTATAATTAAAGACTAGTGTTAATATTCTTTATTATTAATACTTATAAGCTTGGAGAACTTCACTGATTGCAGCAATAACAAACTGTATATAATAAACAGACCGTATGTAATCTAAGTGCAGTCACTTCATTAGTTACTCCTTGCTAGTAACAGGTTTGACCCTCTGATCTGATCTTTGTGACATGACATTTTATTGTGCCGCTCATACTGTGGTCATAACGGGATGGACACGGTCAGTAATGATACTCAGGTAGGCTGTGGTGTTTAAGCAATGCTCAGCTGGCACTAAGGGGCCCAAACTGCACCGTGACACCACTGCCAGCCTGAACTGTCAGTACATGGAAGGGTGGATCAATCCTTTCCTGCTGTTTATGCTAAACTCTCACTCTGCCACTACCGTCATCTAATTTTGGTGAGCCTGTGGGAATTGTAGCCTCTTCAGTTTCCTCTTCTTAGGTGACAGGAGTGGCACACTGTGGTGTTCTGCCTCTCTAGTCGGCCTCAAGGTTATACATGTCATGCATTCAGTAATGCTCTTCTGCATACTTTGGTTGGAATGAGTGCTTATTTGAATTACTCGCTCTTACTATCAGCTCGAAACAAACTGGTCATTCTTCTCTGACCTCAGATATGAACTTCAGCAGGTTGTCTTGACCATGCCTACTGTACATGCCTAAATGCACTGAGTTGCTGCCATATGACTGGCTGAGTAGATATTTTCAGTAATGAGCAGTTGAACAGACGTGCCTATGAAGTGGATACACAATTCTTGCATGGGACAGCATTTGTAACTAGAATTATTAATTGCATGTGGCTTGTCAGGCTGTTTTCTCACCAACAAACAGGTCAATACACTTATCAATACAGTAAGAGATAATTTACCTGCTTTATGACCTTGTGGAGTATGGGAACTGTGGCTGATATGTTGCACAGATGAAGCTTTGGCGCTGAGTGACAAGAGTAATAAAAGGTACATCAGTTCCAAAAATAAAAAATAAAACCACACGTGCTGGTTTGAATCCTTGATTGAGAGCACAGATTAGGGCTATTTTATTTGCTGTTTAATGAGTGTTTAAGTTTAAACATGCACATTTAAACAGCAGGCTTTGCTACAGTTGAAAAATATATGTGCCAAGAGTGACCCCTAGTGAGTGGTGAGGCATAACAACCAGCTGCTTGTAAAAGTCTACTAAAATACACAAAGAAACAGGCTTCAAACTGCCTCCACTAATTATTGTTTACTCTTTGTTTTATTTTATCTTCATTACCATGTTAAACATAATCATTATTGATGACTGATAACCCTAATTTCATTGTACAGCTGTATAATGACAATAAAGGCTATTCTATTCTATTCTATTCTATTCTATTCTAAACAAAAGTTTAAGTCAAATCTGCAGAACAGGGAATTAAAATGAAACTTCAGCCAGATATTTGTTAACCAAAAGAAAAAACAAAACTATTTTTAAATGAAACAGGGGGAAAATAACTGGCTTCACTAAGTAAAAATGAACAATTTCATATTGTTGTCATATTAAATATGTATTCAGTGTTGTACCTCCGAGGCTTTAGTGCATTTTCCATCTTAGCAATGTAGGCGCTCTGTTCATTCAGCTTCCTGTTAATGAGAAAAACAAATAAAAGAAACTCTTCCAACTTATCATAAACTGCAGCTCATTTTGTGTCCGGTTTAACTTACTTTGTCATCTGCTGCATCTCTTGCTTCATCCTCACTAATAACTCCTCCAGCTTCTCATTCTGTAAATGTTTAATTGATGAGTGATGCTTTGGTACAGTAGGTGAAATAAACACATATTTGTTTCAGCTGCTGCTAGGGCCAGACATCTAGTATGGTTGGTGAGTTAAAGGTTGTACACTGATGTTCTTTTTAGACGGAAAAATGAACTTCTACAGCAAAAGACATAAAGTTCTGTCACCCTGTGCTGGTAGTGAGTCAAGAGCCTCTTTTGATGTCTTGCCTGGAATGTTATAACCTGGAAAAATGAGGAATCAGTGCTATTTATTTTAATATCACATTATTGTATTTAGAACAAAAACATTTAAATGCTAAACAGCACAATGATTGACAGGAAATTGCCAATATGAGTAGAGATTAAAAGTGTTACATGAAGCAAGAAAAATGACTGAACTTTGCTGATTTCCATTAAGTGCTTGGTTGCCACGGTGTTGATGTCTGAAAACAAGGCCTTCACATCAGGGCTGCTCTGAAACAAGCACATTTCACACTACTGTGAAGGCAGCACAGCTGTCTGATTATTAATGTGGCACCCCACACCAACAGCCCCACAGTTACCTGAGGATTTAATGAGAAAAGGGTGCTTACTTTGTCAGAGAGTGGTGACACTTGGCACTTAGCACAGCAGATTAAACATGTGCCTGTTTGGCCTGAAAGAAAGATTATATTTAGGCAAAAATTATAAAGTCCAAAATATAATGCATGACATTTTCTCGCTCATGAGGAATAGAAGACACACAAGAAGTGAAATTTGACTTCTTAGCAGTTTTCTGTCTGTGAACCACAATTAATTAATTAGCTGGATCTAATCATGGAAAACAGATAAAGTCAAACTTAGATTCCTTGAGAGTCATTCTTCTTTAGAGACACTTTAGAAACATGTACATCAGTGAAAAACTGAATAATCAGCTCTGTAATATCAGTTAAAGCCCAACAGATGTCCCTGTCTAATCATGGTTAAATTTGCCTGGCTGCAGGCAGGCTGCAGTGAAGACTCTGTCCTTCAATATAAGCACAAAAAGCAAACAGTGGTTGTTTTGATGGTGTTTGCAACAGAAGTGTTTATCTACCTTTCTGGTAACAGACACTACAGATGACATGGCCACATGTTGTGACCGCCAGTTTGCGGTCAGCACTTGGGGGAAAATAGCAGGAATTGCAGCAGACCCAGTAAGACATTTGAAAACCTGCAAGTAAACAAGATTAACCACGAGTTGAGTAGCTAGTTAGCTAACCTTCTGTGCTAACTCATTTCTAAATTAACACATTTACCTAAAGTGTTCCCGTTGTTCCTTACACTGACTGTTTTAAAGCAATGGCTGTATTTCTTCTCTGCACACAGTTTTTATAGCCATATTTCGTTCAGATTTATTAGCTAACTATATTGGTAAGTTTGTGGTTGCTAGTGAAGCTAAATGCTAATGTAACTGATGTTAGCTCTGCCCTATTCCTGGAGTCAGTTCGTTTATGCTCTAACTGCTTAGAATGAAGGCAACTGTACCTTTTGACTGACAGTCAGCTGTCGTTGATGCTGTCAGTCCAGCTGGGATGTAACTTAAACAACTGCCTAGCTGTAAATACCTGTATGAGATTATCTGTGTTGGACATTTGAACAGGAGGTAGGCTATGAATAAAATGAGGTATAATCACAGGATAATTCCTTTAATCACTTTGCTTCCCATTATCATAGTAAGTAATTATATTCTTTATATTCAACCTTTCTTAGCATTGTGTATATTTTCCTTAATGCTGGCTGTGATTCACCTAATTTAGGACAAAAATGCTGTAATATAAACTATTATATTGTGTTATTATCACATCGAACCAAGATTACAGTGACCTCATGCATAAGACATATATAAGAAGAGAAAAGTTTCAGATTTTACACGTTTTTTCAGATTTTAATGATTTTTTTTAATGAACTGTTTCTCCGGGTTATATTGATTATACAGCGTAATGTCTTTTAATGACTAATAAACAAGAATTGAGTACACAAGTTTGGATTTTGTTTAGGATTTTCTTTAATCCGCACAAGCTCAAATATACCTAGCACAAAAAGTAAAGAAATTTGTGTTTGGTCGAGTATTTCTTTTTCATAACGATGCATCTTGGTACTGTAGTAAATTTTATACCATTGGAAAGCCTCTTTATATCCCCTTGAATGATACCACATTTGTAAGGAAAATGCATTTGTGGGTTGAACAGCAGAGTTGAGTGTGTGGGTTGCACCCACACTCATCTCTGCAATTGACTCTTGTTTGGCATCATTTGTTATATTGCATGATTGAAATCTGAAGAAACAAGGGGCCTCTGTAGCGTGTAGAAGAGCCATGCACAGCAGCAACAACCTGGCTTCTCCTTCTCATGCTGGTGACCAGCTTGGTCACACACTGCTGTGTGATGGCATCCCATTCTGGAACCAAGAGTTCATTGGGGTTGAGGTCAGGTAGCATCATGCTTTGGGGCTGCTTTGCTGCCAGTGGTGTTGGTACATTGTACAAAATGGATTGAATGATGGAGAACCAACCCCAAATTCTTCAACTTCACCTCACATCAACAGCTAGACTTGGACACAGTTGGGTGTTTCAACAGGACAATGATCTCACATATCAAAACGGGTTTTTGGAATGGATAAAGCAGGCTGCTATCATTAGGCTTCTGGAATGGCTTTTCTGTAACCTCAGCACTATTGAAAATCTGTGAACTGTGCTAAAAAGCCAGATCCATGCCAGGAAACCAACCGATTTAAATGAACCCTACCATTTCTGCCAAGACGATTGATCAAATATCCAGCAAAAATAATGCTAGAAGCTTGTTGGTGGCTACAAAAAATGTCTGGTTGAGGTGCAGCTTGCTAATGGACATTTAACCAAATGGATGTCAAATTACAGCTGTACATACAATTGTCTTAAACACCGTATTGTATCAGCATCTCACGAGCTTTTGGGTAAACGTTTTTTTATTAAGTATTACGGTCCTCGAGCACTCAAACTGCATCGGTACAGATGTGTGAAATACAGGCAAAAACAGCGAGGCTGGTCAGAGCTTTTCATCAGACCAGTTTCTTCGCAATGAAGAAGTCTTTGAGTCGTTTCATCTGCCAGAAACCAACCGCCAGCAGAATGCAGGTCTGCACTACAGCCCACCACAACACTTTGCTGTTGGTGTTCTCGCTGATCTGACGAAATGCCTCCTCCTTCTCCTGAATGACAACAGCCAACAATAAATGAGAGAGAGACGGGAAGAGAGTTGAAAGGTTGCTGTTGTAGCTGTGTTTTAGAAGAGACATCATGTTATATGATTTGATTTGACAAGATCCTTGGAGTGAAGTGAAGATTGTAGTATTCTTTTTCTGTAATCTCTGTTGAATGTCAGTCGTAAAAAATTGTTAAGGCAGTGCAGTAAAACATTTATTTACCCTCTGGAACTCCTGATGCCTGGCGATGTGAATCATCTGCTCTGTTAGGTGGCTAAGGGTGTTCTCCAGGGACTCCATGCTGTCTTTGGTCCTGTCAGCGCTGTGGCCAATCGTGTGCTCTCCCATTTGTACATCCAAATGTAGCTTCTGTGTAGCAAAATTGATAGACAATAGTTAATGTTGTGCATATATTGGGTATGCCTGGCTTTATCTTTTCGTGTTCTGAGTAACATTTTTTTCTGTCCACATTTCTCACCAGATTTTCACGAGCAAAGACAGAAAACCTCGTCGAGTTGGTTTTGAAGCAAAGAAGGTGCGAACCGGAGGCGTGAGCTGTGAAGGTGAATTTACCAAATTTCCCATAACGCTTGGACATCACAATCTAGAAAGTAGGAAAGACACTGTTACTGGTTTCATTTCAGCTCTGATAAGCACCTGTTTTAAATTTGGTTCTCTTTGGTTTGTTTGTTTACAAAGAAAACAAAGTTACGCAATATTATATGAAAAGAAATCAAGTTTGACAGGTCGATAGTCTCAGTGATGCTTATTATTTTTAAGTTTGTCTCATGTTAGGAACATATATTTTTAATATCACAACAGAACAGACACATTTAATTGAGCCTGGCTTGCTGATGGCACCTCTCCTTTAAGTCCAGTACCTCATTGTTTGGATCTTTTACTGTCACAGTGAGGCCAGTGTGAGGGGATTGGGATAAAACCTTTATATCCCAAGGCTCCAACAGAAAAAATCCTAAAGGTAAGAGACACATACACATCAGTACAGACACATACAGTACCAGTCAAAATTCTGGACAAACCTACATTGTAAATTAATACTGAAGTCATCCAGAGTATGAAGGAACACATAAGGAGTCATGTAGTAAACTTAAAAGTGTTAAACAAACCAAAATATGTTTTCGATTTTAGATTCTTCAGAGTCGGCACCTTTTTTGATTACAGCTTTGCACACTCTTGGCATTCGCTCCATCAGCTTCATGAGGTCACCACCTGAAATGGTTTTCCAACAGTCTTGAAGGAGTTCCCAGAGGTGCTGAGCACGTGTTGGCTGCATTGCCTCCACTCTGTAGTCCAACTCATCCCAAACCACCTGGGTTTAGATCAGGTTATTGTGGAGGCCAGGTCATCTGACGCAACACTCCATCACACACTTTCTTGGCCAACCCTAACATAGCCTGGAGGTGTGTTTGGGGTCATTGTCCTGTTGAAAAACAAATGATGGTCCCAATAAACGCAAACCAGATGGGATGGCATGCAGAATGCTGTGATAGCCATGCTAGTAAAGTGTCACCAATAGTGTCACCAGCAAAGCACCTCCATACCATCACATTTCCAGATTTCCACTAGTCTAATGTCTATTCCTTGTGTTTCCTTGGCTCAAGCCATTCTCTTCCTTTTGCTGTTTTTCCTTAGAAGTGGCTTCTTTGCAGCAATTCAACTATAAAGTCCAGATTCTTGCACTGGTGTTGAGCTGTATGTGCTACTTGAACTCTATGAGGCTTTTAATTGGGTTCTGATCTGGGCTGCTGTTAATGTGTGGTTATTGAGGCTGGTAACTCTGATGAACCGATCCTGTACAACAGAGGAAACTTCTGATCTTGCTTTCCTGGGGCGGTCCTGATGAGAGCCAGTTTCATCATAACATTTGATGGTCTTTGAGACTGCACTTGAGGATACTTTCAAAGTTCTTGAAATTTTGACTGACCGTCGTTTCTTAAAGTAATGATGGACCTTTTTCTTAACATAATTGAGTAGTTCAAATAGTAAATATACCAACTCTACCTCTTCACAACACAAATTAAGGTCTCGAACACATTAAGAGGGCAAGAAATTCAAGAAGTTAACTTTTGACGGGCACAGCTGTTACCTGAAAACCATTCCAGGTGACTACCTCATAAAGCTGAATATATGCAAAGCTGTCATCCAGCCAAAGACCCATAGAACGCTTGCAGCATTTATGACATGTGGTTACGATAAGATTAATAATTTTCACATTGTTTATTCTTTGGCAGTTCGCATGCGACATGTTCGCATCCTTTGTTGCTGTTAAAGCACAAAGCGACTGAGTTATCTAACTAATGGACACACTGGAAGTGTTTCATTTAAAGCAAAACATGGATGACTTTTCATGGGTTTTGCACTTGCTCAAATAGAGACATACTGTAGTGCATGGAGTGTTACTATGTGATTCACATGGTTTTTAACATTTATAAATAATTAAATTTACTCTCAGTCTCTAACTGATTTATTGCTAAAGTTGAAAACATAAATTACACTCAAGAGCACTTTTCCCCGTCTTCAACTCACCAGTCACCAGTGTGTCTTCAGGAATCTCCTCAATGATGCATTTCTCCTCCTGCTCTCCAAGATTAAAAAACATGGCTGCAGCCAGCATCAGGTAACACTGAAGGAGAAAGCCAGTGCCTTGCAAACCCATTTTGTGTTAACAGTGAGCTATTGGATTACACTTAATAATGACCTAATGCTTTGTCTGCAGTTCCAGTTGAGGCTTTTTTGTAGATCTGTAAATTCTAGTTCAAGGTTGAGGTAGTTTCCATCCAATAGTACTCGTGTTCAATGGCGTATGTGAGAGTTGTGAGCATGTGAGAAACTCACAGGTGTTGCTTTATGTGGCCAGTTCTTCTGGTCATTCTGTAACTGGTTAACCTGAGAACCAATAGAAAAGCTGCAATGGTAAACATGCACCGTTTCTTGTCTTCACGGTTGTTTTATGTTGTGGATCAGACCCGTTCCTGACATACATAGCAATTTCAGGTGCCATTTATGAAAACTTGCTATTGATTGTCACGTTATAACTCCAGCACATCTGTGTTTATCAAGGGTCTGCTCTACATTTACCTCAGTAAAATCCAAGTAGGTGCTTTAGAATACTGCAGGATAACTATATGCAGAATATTTGCACATTGTAATATAGTAAGTTGATTGCTTGACAGTGTCCCAGTGTAATCAGTGCAGGAAATGTAATCCAGTCCATTGTGTAAAAATGCCATGAGGTTAATTTAGATGAGGTCACTTGTAAAGTAAACTCCCACACACACACTGAATGAACTCATCTCATATTTAGCATCTGCAAAAGTAGTCATCCCTAAAGTAAGCAAAGAATCAGATTTCCTTCGCATCCCACACTCTGGTAGCTTTTACAGGAAGCTAGAACAGTAAATCAATATTTTTATCATACTAATAAAGTAACCACAGATTCATACTGTCTGTTAGAAATTACATTTTAGAAACAAATTCCACAAAGCAGGGTTATTCCTTATTATATGGCTACAAGATAGATGTTTATGTTACTCTTACCTCTTGCACTTAATCAGTGAGCCTACAATAGGAAAGCCAAAACAGAATCCCACATCTTTAGCTTCGTAATTTTCCTCTCCCTCGTCATTCCGAACGGAAGGACATCCCTAATGTACCAGATGTTCAGTTCTCATTGCCATTCAGTCTGTCATCTGTAGTTTCAGTGCTGGCTTGGTGGGAATATCTGTTTTACATATTTACACTAATATCATTTACCTAAAATTATGTTGTCTCCATCGTGCCCTGAAAGAAGAGGTCATTTTTCAGTGTATATGTATTTCAGTGCATGAAGTGGGATTCATGTTTCATAGCATGTATGCAAAATTAAGATTTAAAATTTAATTTTCTAAACGTTTGATGATTTCTGGGAAGCACTTGCATTCATTTTATGACCAACATTTCATCCGGGTGAATTCAGTCCAAAACTGCCATGTGAACCCAGATCGTCCAGTCCTTCACACTCCATTTGATCCTGCAGACCCAACATTGGTAATAGTATCGACATGTGTGCCCAAGATTTGAAGGTGATAATCAACATTGGCCTTCCAACAGGCAAGCAACCTTAACATTGAACAGAGAAGGAAATTTGCTGTATTAAACATTACTGTTGTAATTAAAGGAATCATTTAAAGGCAGCACTTTCATCAAGAATGACCATTTTTCTTGAGCAGTCATCAAAGAGACCACAGCATCTTAAGATGTATTTACATTTTATTGACCTTTACAAAAAAACATACATACATTTTTATTATTTTGTTATTTTACAAAAAAAATGTTTTCTGTTGTAACTCAGCAACGTAAAGGAATACAAATTATTTCAGATTTCATATACTGTACACTACAGGTTAAAATCCTGTCAATAAATATATACATTTTCTTTAGGAAAACAAGTATGTTTCTATAAATATTATGTTTTGAATTTATGAAACTATATATGTCACTTATGTGATGGTATTACTTCTGTTAATGGGACTATTGACCCCCTTTTCCTAGTTTGATTTAATTTGGATACTTTTGGCTCTTAAGTATAGGTTCCATTGATTTATTCCTAAATTTAAAACAAATCCATATAAGCTACTGGGAGTCATAATCTACTGTTTGTGATCTTCAGCAATACAGTATCAAACCATCCCAATTACAGGCCCAACATGTGTTTTCAGTTGATTTCCTAATTACAAACACTACTCGTCTCTCCCTTCAGACAATTTTGATAGTCTGCCAAAACTGAATTGGTGTCTAATAGCTTTTCTGCCAAACTACACCTCTTTAGTGCTGTCAGAGCTACCAATAAGAATGGAAGATGAGGTTTTGTTTGTTTGTTTGCAGGCACACTCTACAAATTGAGCAGTCAGATAATCAATATGTATATAAGCCATCTCCATAGAAAGAGTTTGCACAGAGAGAACAGATGGAAACTTGTTTATCATAGTTATGCTTTGTGTGAATAAATCGCAGCCCTTTTACTGTTGTTGTTCCGTCTTCGTCCTTTCCTCCCCTTCCTGGTTTTCCTCTCCTTCTTCTTTCTCCTCTCCTTCCTGTCCCTCCTTTCCTGAACTAGTCATAAACAGTTGTCTGGGAAGCACTTCCTCTCTTCCTCCAGCAGGGGGCAGGCTGCTCCGTTGTTGGCTGGGTGCATTATGATGTAGCGTGTGCGGTGCTGCACGCCTGACTCTCCACATTTGCCCTTGCACAAGCCCCAGGGAGACCACACTGATACCTCACAGTCCAGAGGGGTATCTGTAGGGAGGATCATAATCACGATCAGGAAAATAATTCAGCTTCTTTTCATTTTAAAAAGCAAATAAAATAATAAAAGGGCACTAAATAAATGCCGCTGTGCTTTGTGTTTGGGACTTTTTAACCCGGAGCTTCTTATTGTAGACTTGGCAGTGGTTTAACTGCTGGAGTTACTTTTAATTTTGTTTGATATTCATGTGTAGTGGGATTTTTTATGATTGTACTTTCTTTTTTAACATTGCCTCAGAGTAAGTGCTGCTATTTAATGAGCTCTTTGCACCTATAATAGAGGGAAAGGAAACATCCTCATATCTTCCTATTTTTTCAGCTCACCTAATAATAATGTAAAAGTCTTATCATTGCATCATGCTTCTTGGTGATCTCAGTCTAGCTTCCTCCAACATTGTCAAACTACCTTGGCCAAACTCTTTGTGAGCTTCCATGACGCTGATATGTATCGCAGTTGTCATTTAAAGAGTGGAAAAGCAGAAGGATGGGAGGCTGTGCAGAAGCTTCGTAGATGGATATTCGGATGTCAAGCGAAAGGCTGATATTTCACATTAAATTGTACGTTCAAGAATGACAAAGCGAAGGTTAATGTGACAAAAGGCTGGATAAAGGCAAAGTTGATTTACCCTGATTTTTCATCAGTGTCTCACAGATCTAGAACAGGTGCTTGCTGATCACTAAGGGAAAGTTTTGTTCAAGCTCTGGGGAAAATCACAAATATGATGGAGGGGATAATGATAGGGGAAGGATAAACAGACGCAAGGCTAAGATGGAGCATTGGGAGGAGGGGGGAGGAAACCCCAACAGATTGTTGGACAATCTGCATTGTTTGTTTATGGGTCGTCAGGGGAACGGGCTTGTAGTCTGTGATGCTGACTCAGACCCTTACAGTCACCCTCAACCCCGCATCTGATTAATGCTCTGTCAGCTCTTTTGCCAGGCCAACATACTCTCTATTATTTTTTCCCCCTAAAAAACCTTTCCTGGTCAAGTCATCTGTTTAGACTTTCTGTGGTGAGTTGTGCTTTTATAAAAAGGCTATTTTCCCTCCCTATCACATACATCACACAAAAGTTGCTTGACTGCTGCATTGCTGACTTGTAGTTCAATGCAGCCTCCACATTTACTTCTTCCAAGATTTTCTGTAAGATGAAGAATCTTAAATAATCTGGGATTCCACTTATCCGGCTTCACCACATGGAATGATGTCTTGTTATAACCAGTGCTTAAATCCCACTTGGCTCCATGACCAAAAATTACTGCACATAATTTCTACATAGTTTTCTTAAAGTCTTTCATCTCGTATATTTTGACTCTTCTACTGGATGCCAGGCATTTCCTGGTGCCCTGACTCTGTTGGCTTCTCTGGTCTTTGGTTGGAAGTAATTGAGTTTGTGTGTGGCCCCTTAATGTTTCCCAAATTCTTGCATTTGAGCCAGTGAAGACACAAGTTCGCCGCCTTGTTTTGAAACCTCGCATCTGAGTTTGACTAAACATGCAGAATGTTCTGTTCATTTTGTTCTGTTTTTAGCCTTTTATGCCTTTTATGGTACCAGTAGAATAACTGAGACCAAACTGAGACACATACTTCCACATCAGTGCCTGTCTTTGGTGTTTTTTCAAACAAAGTCGATTGATCGTATAGAGACAGAAATTCTAAAGGTTTTTGTTGTTTAGACTTACTTATGAGCTTGTCTTCAATCTCATTTCCTGTTGGCAGCTGGTTGGACTGAGTGGGCTCCACGGGCAGGCTGATGATCTGATTGGTCTTCCTTATTTTGGTCAGTGTGACCTTGGCAATGGGCGGTAGGTGCTTCAGGCGGGGGTAGAAAAAGGAATTGGCCGGGTGGCTAGGGAAGGAGGATGTGATCTATGGAGGACAAAATAGACAAGGAATAACAGTGAAGATATATATTTTAACAAGCCTCTGCAGACTAATTTTTCTGCTGCTTGAGCTGTATCTTCTGTTTCATACCTTACACTTGATAATAAAAGTTAAAAATTATAGCTTAATAGAAAAGAAAGTTGGTATCTAGGGCAACCGCTGCCTTCTTCATTTGATTTTTTCTGAAGGACTCAGTGAAGCGTAAAACTCTTGAGGCACAACTTTCTGGAGGCAGATAGTGCACACAGCTTGGTACATGCTGGCTTACTCACCTTTAATTGGACAGAAACATATCCTAATGACCTGTACTTGTGTGGTTTGTTTTGGTCAAATTCAGTAGCCATAGAGTGACACAGTACATCACTCAATACAGCATCTCTGTATCAGTCTCATAGAAAGACCAGTGTTTTTATTATTTCTAAATACCTGCCTTTACTGTGTATAGTTTTTTTATATCCCGTTTGGATGTATGCACCTGCGCAGCCCACCTGTGTGATTTTATCCTGTGGGATGGTCTCAAAGTTGGGAGATGAAAAGGTGAACCCGCTGTCAGTCCCTGCATCATATGGAAAAAGGTCCAGTGAGACATTTTCTTTCCAGCGGTCGCCATCACACAGGTCAATACTGTCCACACCCACAAACCAGTCCGGACTTGGGACGATGCGCACAACGAATGACAGCTGAAACAAACACAAAGAAAACAAGGGAGTGAATTGGAGAAATAGAGATGAGAAGAGAAAAGAGGAGAAAGATATGTATGGAAAATATAATAAAATTCTAACGTGTTTTCCAAACATCTTGTCTGAATTCTCAAATCAAATTCAAGGACCACCAAAAGCTCCTAAATCATATATGATGTCTGTGTTCTATGATCATTTATTTTATTGTGCAGTGCTCAGCTTTAATCATGACATAATAGAGATTGGTAGTCTTGCACTGCACCCGCCCCTCAACACGTCTACTTTTATTCCAGCACAGCTTGCTTTTATTTTGGTGAACATCTTCTGTTTCCAATTGTTTTTTTTCCAAGCTTAACAAATTTTTGTCCGATGTGTCCCACGTTTTATTAGCTACCCAGAGACTCATCAGTCAAACGTCTACAGCATTTCAGACAATTTGAAGGGACATTAACTAGACTTGCCTCGTTACAGAAGTTCTCTTTTGGGAGTAGCTTATGGAAAAAAACTGTCAGGAGCTGTTTTTATAGGAGCATTTTGTTGCTTCATGAGACTAATTAAAAAGGTATAATGCAGTCGTTCTCACAATATAACTTCACATTATGAACAATTAGCAGTAATATGGCAGGTTTTTACAGGTACTTGGCAGAAAAGATACTGAGTGCAAATATTAAAATAGTTGTAATTAAAAATCTATATATATTTATATATATTTTATTGGTTTTACAATCCTATTTTTAAAGTTTTGACTTTTATTGCCATTGGTTATAAAAGACTAGTTGCACTGGAGGGACATGGCAACAAAACAACTTGAGTGTAAATAACACTGCAGCTGAGTTCACAGGGCTAATGCCCATTCTATTTTTTTGCATCTGAAATAACAGCGAAACATAAAAATCTCATCCTCTCACAGATTTGTAAATTCGGAAAGCAGCAGTGGGTGTTATTATGTAAGGTGCTGATTCCTGCAATGACTATTTAAACTTTATTTTTTATATATTATGGTCATATTGGAATCCTGATATACTGTATATACTTAATTATTTGTGCTGGATCACACCACATTATCTGTGCTGGCCTGTCAGTGAGAGTCCTTGTATGGACCTAATGCCCTGTTGAGAAACTTACATAGGCATGCCTGGCAAAGACCTCAAACTCAGTGCTCATCTGGCCTGTGCCGCCCACGACAGCAGGAGCTGAGAGGATCCCATAAACGCTCTGAATGCGTTCACCGGCCGTCTCGACTTCCTTCACAAGCGTCCAAGCTTCGCCTTTCTCTGCAAACTCCCTCACTCCGTTGCTGGCAAACGCGTTGCGTTGCCACATGTGGTAGTCAGAGCTGTGGGTCACCCCTAACAGCACAAAAGGGATTACAACGGTTGTTTCAGCAGGTGTTAGTCTGAATAGTGATGGCATTGTAGTGTTTATGGACTAAAAAGATTCAAATATTTCTTTTATTTTTGTACTATTCGGGACAATGTTATATATCAACTCTGTTTTTAAGAAATAGGATTATTCAAGGACTGAGCAATAAGCCAGTCAACAGAAGTTGTATGCAGTTTCTCAACCCTTAACATATCTAAGCCCTTAGCTTAGGCGCTCTTACCAATAAGGTTTGACCACTGTGCAGGGGGACGGTAGCGAGGATACTGCTTAGGAAAAGCTGCCTGGGTCCACTTGCCAGTAAACGTTAGACTGTACTGGGCAGTTTCGGAAGCTGTGCACATGGGGATGTCAGTAGGGACGGGCATTGAGTGAGTTCCTTGGCCCAGAGTCAGCATCAAGATAATCAGGTGGTAGAGGGCCTCAGATGAGAAGATAGCAGTGTCCATGATGAGAGTAGATTGGAAGAGAGGACCTGAATGAGGTGTATATAAGGGATGCTAAAGAAGAGAGAATAATCATTAATAATATTCACACTGAACTGAGTCAAACAAATACCTGTGCAATTACTACACAGTGAACACTTCTTCTCTTTTTACAATTGCCTAACAATAAAAGTTTTTTCCCAAGGAATCAACTGAAATGATTCTGCCACAGAGGATTTCTTCAGTCTTTTGTGTCCACAGTTACTGCCTTTGTCACTGTGCACTTAAAAGCCTTGCTGTTCTTATGTGTTCTTATAGTCTTAAAGCTTTAAGCCAGATCTAGGCCATAAAAACTGTGATGAGGAAGTAGCAAATGTTTGGCTACACCAGTAAGTGGCATACATGAGTCAGAGGGAAGTTTTTTTTTAACACTGTCTTTCCACTGTTTATACTTGTAAAGGCAGTTAAGCAATGTGAAACTGACAGAAGGAGGTCTGACATTGATTATGATGCATATAGCCAAAGTATTCTTGCACTTGCAGTCTGCTAAACCCTCCATCTCTGCAGTATCTCCATTAAAGGTATTTCATGTAATTTACCCTCTACCAGCTGACTATTCTTCTGTACTGGAAACATCATTGCCTTCCTCCAGTGATGGCTGCACCTTCCCTCAGCTCTATCACTAAAACCCCAGTGTGGGTGTTCTGATTTAGTCCCTGTTTAATGAAGAGTTCAAGCACTGCATCATTTCTTCTAAGAGTTATATCAATGAACAACTTTCACATAGATTGCAACATATTATCTGTATTCTGCCTGAGCAGGTAGGCCACGTTATCCTGACAGTGTACTGCAGAGAGCAAAGTCTTGCCATTCTTTCAAAATTCTGTTCTTAATCTAATGATTTAAAATGAAATTAAAATGGTCACTATAGCTACATTATATTATCTTTGCTTATTCTAAATATATTGTCATTTAAATAATATGTAATTGTTTTCAGTGTTTAAAAAATTCTTAGTAGCTTTTCATCTAAGTTTTGTAGCCTCCTGTGATTTCTGTCACATCCCTCAATTTGTGCAGATAAGCAGTCTAAGTGTTCTTCCAGCTGTAAGGATCTCTGTAAGGTCATGCAGAAACATGGTAGGAACTACTCACTGGTTTTGCTCGGGGTTCCAGATGAAAGAAGGACTGCAGCTGAGTGGAGTGGAGGGCTTGAGGTGAGGAGAAGGGGAGAGGAGAGCTGTGGATGTGGCTGTCGGGACGAGTGACTGCAAAGCTCCAAGTCCTTTTCTGCCTATTTATGTCTTTTAGGAGTTTCACCCCTCTTTTTCCTCCCCTCCTTTCTCCCCCTCTTTCCCCCCTGGGCTCCACTCCCCTCTCCAGCTTGCTCCTCTCTTTCACTCAGCCTCTCTATCTTCTCACCAATGACTTCCCTGCCCCCTTCCTGCCCTTTGACTTTGGCTGTCCCTCCTTCACTCTCCTCCTCTTCTCTCTCCTACTCCTTATAAGTATCCTATTAAATGGATAATATGTTCAGCAGTTCTGCATGCACAGCCAGGGGTCCTATGTAGTCCACAGTTTGATAGTGTAGCTCTATCCCTACATAAAAGAGTAATTAATTTAGTAATATATTTCTCTAAAAGTTTCTTAGTCACGTTTTTGTTTATCAGTTGCGCTACAAAGTCCAGTTTCAGTGCCGTTTTTTAACTCATGTAGGAAGCTTTATTGCCTCTGTCACTGTCAATTTGCATATTTCCTTTGATGTGTTTTACAGGAGCTTATAAAGTCAGTCAAGTTCAGGCATTATCTTACAAATTGCCGAGGAATTACAGGCTGTCAGACCAAACAAAATTGTGTTTTTGATGGCTCTGGGTAAGTGCTTGGCAAGAAGCTTACATCTGAGTGCATCTGAACTTTGATGTTGATCCAGTCCGGTCAGTGGTTTAATAAGCTGAGCTCAAATTGTACTTGTCGAGTAATTAACTATTACTACAGTAGGCATCAAGTTTCATCTATGCTTTGATTTTTGTGGAGTGAATATTTATGTTTTACTGTTACCATATAACATGATTTGTCACCTTTGTGCAGAGATGGCAGTACTTCTGGAAGATTTTACCTTATTATATTATATTATTGATCAAGTGTCACAGCCTTGATATTGCGGTTTATAGTTTAATAACAATGATGCACTCAAAATATCACCAAATGATTGTGTTTTTAATTATAAATTTTAGCATCCCTCATGCATTTTCTACAAAACAATATGATAATTATTGTATGTTTTTGGTCAAACTCTAGACTGTCTGTGATTAGATACAGTAGCACACCTACAGTAAGCCAAAAATAATGGATATATTTTTCTCCCAGATGTTGCATTGTGCGAGTCTCTCAGTAGGCTTATAGTGGATGGATCCAGCCCCTACAACCCCACGATTAGTGGAACTGGATGGATGGATGGATGGATGGATGGATGGATGGATGGATGGATGGATGGATGGATGGATGGATGGATGGATGGATGGATGGATGGATGGATGGATGGATTTTGTTATGGCTCTATGTTTGTATGTCTGCGGGTGGAGGTTGGGTGTGGTACTTGACTTACTGAACCTGGAGGTGACAGACCCACACACTCACGTGCAAACACAAAAAAATGTCAGCATGCTGAATGAGCCCACATTTAATGAGTTCCATATGGTCACGCTTCTTAAAAAAAAAAAAAAAACTAAAACACCTACACACACACTGACATACACAGAGACACGCAGAGACTATTTGCCCTCATTCAACCTCAATTTCCACTATTTAATTTTTTGGACTGTAGAATCTGTCTGTTTTCAGCCAGTAATATTTGGAAGGGAAAAGTTAACTCATTACCACCCTCATAACTCACACTGACACAGTGGTGCACGTGATCAATTTTATCGCCTTCAGGGAGTGTTATGCCTAACTCGTTCAAGACATAATAAAGAAGGGAGATCTGAACAGCTACAGTTTTTGTCAAGCCAATTATAATCTGAAAAAAAGGAACACAAAAGAAACACTGGTTGTGCGTAATAACCAGTAGACCATAAGATAACCATAAGATTCTGTTCATAATTTTTATATACTGAATTTCTCAGTGAAGCCAGGTGATGGAGAGTTTCTACTTTTGGTGGTCTTTTTGCGGATGATGTGGTTCTTTTGGCTTCATCAGCTGGTGACCTCCAGTTTCAATAACTCTGGGTCCAATTCAAGAATGAGAGGAACGTGAGATTGACAGATGAATTGATGTCTATTTGCAATTTATGTCAACTGTCAGACAATATGACCATAACAATAAAAATATCACAATTATAGACATTAAAAACCTCACCTATGGTTATGAACTCTGTGTAGGGACCAAAAGAATGAAATCAAATACAAGCAGTTTCCTCCAATGGGAGGCTGGGCTCTCTCTTTGGGACAGGGCAAAGGGCTCACATTAGAGCTGCTATTCCTCCTCAAAAGGAGCCAGTTGAGGTGGACAGCTGGCTGGGATACATCCTAGATGTGAGGTGTTTTGGGCGTGCCCTGCTGTGAGGAGGCCACAGGGCAGATCCAGGACATGCTGGAGAGATTATATCTCTTGGCTGGCTTGGGAACCCCTCAGTGTCCCCTGAGAGAAGAAGGTCCAGGCTTCTCTGTTTAGACTGCTGCCCCCCACGACCAGTGGAACTTAAGTGGTAAATATATAGGTTTAAGCTGTAGTTTATGGCTCAGTCACACTAGAGTAAAAATAGAACTGCAACCTTCCAACAACTATGAAAAATCTGTAGTTGCCCAGTGATTGCAGTTTGTTTTTTCACATTAAGCAATTATAAGCAGCTGCAGCAACCACTTTTGATTACAAGCCACAAGTAGTCTAATGGGAAGCAACCTGTTTACAAGAAGTTGTGGTCCAATCTAGACTGACTGCCTCTGACTGACTCTGAGGCTGAAGATTTGATTTCCTTAGTGTGACTGTAGCCTCAGTGAGGGTCGACTCCCTCACTTACTTGCACATGAAAGTATAATTAAAAGACATTTTAGAAAACAGTAAACTTGGGATCCTGATATTTTTGCATTACAGAGAGATGTCAACACTGCACTGCACTGTTTTTATATTGTTGTCTCCACTGTGGCACGCTGGTGCATACAGGCCCATTTCTGCTTTACTTTTTCACCATATGACTTGACCCTTACTAGCTGGCCTTGATTTAGAAACACAGCAGTCTGAGGCAATAGTGTGTTTATACAGGAAAATGGAGAATCTTGAGAATATAGGTCAGAAGATACCACAAGGGCTTCCAGCCAAAGTCTGTCGCGTGCCTGCTGCTAAGTAAACGATGTGGGCATATATTGTGGCATGCAGGTGGGTGTATTCCATACATTTTAAGACTTGTTTAGACTACTCAGTGTGTTTTAAATAAATACTGCAGTTAACAAATTGTAAAAATCGGGTCACCAATTTCTGACTTCTTCTTGTGGGCACTTTGCATTCACTGAGTCAACCATGAACTCCTCTGCATATCTAGGTATTCTACTCTTAAATGTGAAGATGTCTGTCCAGCAGCTTAAGCTTGGCTCATATTGGGTCATTCAATAAGATAATGATCACAAGCACAGCAGCAAATCAACAACAGAGTGATTGAAAAGAATCATTGCGTTACAAGAATCATTGTGTTTCAATGGCTCCATCAAAGTCAACCTGATCGAAATGCTGTCATTGGACCTTAAGAGAGCTGTGCATAAATGAATGCTTACAAATTTTAATTATCTGAAGCAAAATTGCAAAAAAGAGAGAGGCACAATTCTTCCACGATAATGTGGAAGACTTAATAAGTCACATAGAAAACAGTTACTTCAAGTTATTGTTGCTAAAGGTGGTTCTACAAGTTTTTGAATGATAGGATGTACTTAGTTTTTCAGGACTGCATAAAGTCCTGTGAAACCTTCTTTTTTCATATGATTCTGCCTGGTTGGCTGGCCCATTCAGTGAATAACACTGCAGCATGGTTTTCCCTTCATGTCGTTTTTGATAAATTTGTCATTTCTAACAAAACATTGACACTGGTATTATTAAAACATGTCAATTAGCATGTATGTTTAAATTTGCTCTAATCTTTAGAGTTCTGACTGAAATTAAGCCATGACTTAATTATTAAGTCATAAATAATTAATTATGAAACTGTCAGAGAATTGTACACATTATTCTTGGGCGCACAGAATAGCATATTGATTGCACTACAGTCACTAGATTTGACAAATAGAGTGTGATTTTGCTCTGGGAATATTCAGCACAACACAGGGAAAGCTGGATAGAATATTTTTCTTTATCTTGCATACTAAAACTCAGATCGTCCAGTGCACTCTTCACCCCTGGCTGCACCCAATGGCCTCTCCAGCGTCTCATATCAGGTTGTGAAACAGATTCAATCTTTTTATGTGACCAACCTTGACGGCTAAGAAATATTATCCAGACTTGGTTTACAAGGTGGAATTGGTTTTGCTGCCAAGTAACATCACTGAACTTTCTAGCAGAGAGTAGCAAACAAACAGGGCTGAACACATTGATTTCAGTGACTGGGTCAGGATGCTGAAGGCCCCCTGAGGCAAACCAGAAGATAACCCAATGGACCGGACAGCCTGTAAACAAAATAACAGAGATGTTATTGCTTGGTCAGTAGCCAGGGTTGCTGTGGTGGTAATGTGAGGTCATTGTTTTGTCTTCCTGGCTTCATTTAAGAAAGATTCACGGTCAGACATGTACATGGAGACAAACAAGTCCAGAGACTCGTGCATTAGGACACAAACACACAGACATGCATGCTGTGATTTACATAAAAGCTTGCAATAAATAAAACAAAAGCCAGTCATTCATTATAGTTCAACCTGTTCCTTTTTGAGCTCAAACCTTTCCTAACCTTTTTCACACTGTTCTCTCTACAATCCTCCAGTCAACACGTCCCTGGGGCCTTGTTAAAGCAATAATCACCATTGATTTCCAGGAATAATTTCCTCAGCTGTGTAGGAGCAATCTGTGCCTGTGCATTAATTTGCACATTACTGGATAAGTAAGTGTGTGTGTGTGTGTCCATCTAATGGATGCTGCAGGTCTGCGTGGAAATCAGAAAGAGCAGGTTTGGTGGTGGTATTGTATATCTATGCAGCACATGGCTGGAATACTGTCAATCCTAAATTGATTCACATGACGACACAAACATACAGCCAGACCCACATTTGTATGTCTGTCTGAAACTGCTATTTGGTTTAAATCATAGAGATCTTAATATTTGTTTCTTATAATAAGAGTTTAATCACATAAACCCTCTGACCTGCCTCAACTCTGTAATGAATCATTCATGATTCCTACTGTTTGCCTCCACAGAAACAGAATATTATAACTGACTTTGTTGAATGTTTGTGCAATCAATCATCAGAACCCACCACATTTAGACAAGCCAATATTAGATGTCGAGACCAAAGCGATTTATATCTGAGAATTATGGATGAACAGCTCTGTTTAGAGTATTAGGTGACGGCAGAGTATTAAAACACGACAGATATAAATTCACCACAAGGAAAACACAGCCGCTGAGCTTGCTGTTCTTGCTTCCTCTTGCTCAATTTTTTTGTCTTTAATGGCAATTTTCTGAGTAGCTGGCACCTGGATTGCATTGTCTAGGTTTTGGTGGAAGGCTTTTAAAAGCTTCACAAAGGCGATTTGTACAATGATAACTTCAAATGGATGTGAGGGTTCACGTAGAGGAGAAAAGTCCTGTGGTTAGTGACTCATGTCATTTGTTTCTCAGCACCAATAACTTTTGCTGTTTATTTTTTGGGTAAGCGTTTCTTTGCCCTCTTAGTTGTGTGAGTAACTGTTGCTAATGGGGGCCTCTAAAAACTTAGAGAAATTTTATGTGATTTTAGGTCCATACAGTTGGCCTCAGTTCGCCACTGTGTGTCCATGAGCTGAGCACCAACTCCTGAAATTGTTGGCCCTCATTTCATGAAGTACCTGTAAAATTGGTTCAGGCCACAAAAACCATCATAGTGAGGCCATTCAGGAACGAGCTATCATTTGGTTTTTATGAGGCTTGGTCACAGGTTTAAAAACGTCATTTACTGTTACTGTAAACATTTACATTTGAGCTTCTATAGGTGACTATGTATAAAAATGGCTGTGTTTCCCAAACAGTTATTTCAATGGTTCTGTTAAAACCATTGAAATAAAGCTGAAAGTCTACACTATAATTATATGTTGATTGATTTAAAATCCACTGTGGTGACGTACAGAAGCAAAATTAGCAAAATTGTCATTGTCCATGAACTTACAGACCAAACTATAAGATAGAAGACAGTTAAATTTGTAGAAGGCAAGAGTAATACGTCTGCTTCCATTTTATATCCTCCCACACCAGGAGGATATTGTCTTCATACCCTCTGTCTGTCCATTCATCTTTGAGGTTTTACCTTTCTGGTCTATAGACTCCAAAACCACAGAGTAGAGCTATAAAATTCGGCATATGCGTTCTTACTTTTCAAAGATGTGCAACACTATATTCATATTCTTAGATGTTTGTACCCTTTGAACATTTTGCCTGTACTTATCTGAAGTGGAGAGTAAACAATATGGAGGATTTCAGGCTGCTAAAGCTATGATAATGTATGCTAAGGATATGGAGCTTCTTTCACAGGCCTTAGCCTAATCATGTGATCACACTGTGTGATTGGCTGTTGTAGCTAGATTGTGATAAACTGGAGAATCCCAAATTTCTAGGTAAAGAGCCACTCTATTTAGAGTAGCATCAGTTCTAGGCTGCAACTTATTAAAGCCACATCTACTGCTCAGCAATATGGCTCAGATGTAAACAATGCAGTTGCATTACGTTTTGCACATGGTTGATGTGCAAAATGCATTGATATCAGCATATTAAATACATTTTTGCTGGAATATGGATTATATCTTTACTCACCCAGGGGTAACTAAAGGTATTTGGATAAAGGTTTAGGGCAAAATAGTGTTTCAGGAGGTAATAAGTTGAAGGGTTTTCTATTGTGAAATGAGGCTGTAATGTTATTCTGACTTCTATGTGGGACAATATCCGTATCAGTGATGAGTCTTGTCTTTTTTTAAGTAGCTCACAGTTGATGTTTTTCTATATTATTACTTTTTGCTTTGTTTTTTGTGCCTTGTTGCCATTATGGAGTCACAGTTCTGGCCACTTATAGTGTTTTGAAAGAGTTAGTCTGATTTTATAGCTGTACTGCAGTTTTATGTCTTCATATTCTTCTGTCTTTATTTATCTTTCTCTTGACTATATTTCAATATTTTACCCCCCCCTGCTGTTTCTGTCTCTTTTCTCTTTTGCTGTGTCTCATTTTCTTTTGCCTCTTTTCCCCTCACTGTCTCCTCTGACCCACTAAAGTAAGATCTCATCATGGTTTTCCCATCATGCTCTCCTCCCACCCTGTGGTGAGGTGGTGAACCCCCAGCCGGAGGTATAAAGGACATGATTTACAGGGCCCCTTTGCAGCAAGAAAGAAAAAAAAGACATGAAAAGAGAGATCAGTTTTCCAGCACAGTAGCCCTGTACTTCAGTGCAGGTTTCACTATTCAAAGGGGGTTTTTTTATACGGTGTTTCAGCCACGACACAGTGTGGTCCAATTTTGTCATCCAGAAAAAGTGCCAAAAAAACATTTCCATAGGAGAAGGAAACAATGATAAAGCTGGTTTTGGTTTTCTCCATATGTCTGGATGGGGTGGCAGGGAAATCCAAATGAGGGAGGAAGTGGGAACAACAGGGCTGTGCTACTGACACACTGTAATGCTGCGGTTTGGGATGCTAAGTCCCAGTTAAATGAAGTCTGGCTTTTTTCATCTTTGGTAGCAAGGTTTTCATGCAGAGTTAAGCTGAAACGTGCAGGCTTCTGCACATTGCAGAGGAGATGAGGTGAATGACCTGATGTTTGAATTACAAATACATGATGTTCTGGAGAGATATCTACAAGGAGGCCGCTAATGTGAATTAGCAATAGAGCTGTGTTGTTTTTGTTCTGAAATGAGAAAATCAAAGTAAAATGTGGGATTACATCACTGCCAGTGGAATTCTGTTTTGATCACAAAATACTGATGTTGCAGTCAACATTTCTCAGAAGTAAAGACTCAATTTCTGGCACGCTGGTGCAGATGAATATTCTGACTGAAAAACATTACACAGTGGCTCTAATTTTTTAGAACCTTGGAAGCACATCGGCATGTTTTTCAGAAACAACCGGGTTCATACTTGAATAAAGTAACACTCCAGAGCTTTCCAATATAAATACAATCTTCTGCTATTGATTAAGCTGCACATTATCGTCGGTTATGGATTTGAAGCCAATCACTGATTCAGTGCAAAAATCAAGCCTGGAAATTGTAGCATGAGGTTTGTGGCAAGAAAGTCACGAATTTACATCCTGGAAAGACGAGTTTCCAATCCCTAAGCAGCAAAGGCATTTTAGCCCCATTTGGTCAGCTGGAGCAGGTCCAAGTTCAATAGCAGGACTTTCTACACTGGAAAGCATACAGGTGTAAATTTGTAGAAGTAAAAAGCCTGATGTTGTCTCTTCAGACTTTCTGCTGGTATAAATATCAAATTATTAAAGTGCTTCTCCATTGAGGCTACGATGAGGATCTTACCACTACACTGTGTGCAGAATTATTAGGCAAGTGAGTATTTTGATCACATCATCCTTTTCATACATGTTGTCCTACTCCAAGCTGTACAGGC